>CAJNOQ010009535.1:0-10199 GCA_905250885.1 Didymodactylos carnosus
TATCCTTTTTGTTGCGGAAACTTTTTCAAAGGATTTTTCAAAAAACATTGCATTACTACATAAAAAATGAGTTCTGATGAAGGAATAGAGAATTACGGGCAGAATTCCGATTTTTTCCTCCTGATTCAGAAAAAATGTACTTTTTCAAGGATGAAACACAATGTAAAAAAACTAAATGGGTACTGTTAATGCTCGTGTTTGAGCAGTTCTAATGATGTACGACACTTGGCTTTATCTCTTCGTACAAAAAACTATTATCTATTTCAAAAAAGAAAGACCATGGCCATGTGTTTAATAACTTTTTCTAGGATGTAGCTACGGAGCTGGGGTTTTCACTAGTCGAAAGAAAAATGTTGGGGCAATAAGAAAAAAAATTATTGTCCCAAAATCGCCTGTAGGTGGTGCACACTGCGAAGATATTTTGCGAAAGATGTTACACTACTGAAAAAGTTTCAGATTTTAACTTTTGAGACGACAAGCAGGTAGCCCGGACTGAGATATTCGTTTCTAGAACAGTCTCAGGTCGTTAGCTTACAAGGTTCGGAAGCTCAAAAGGTTCTCCGGAGACCACGCTAACTCGATCCGGACACGTCGGAAGATCTCGAAAAGACTTGAAACATCGGTTACCGAATGTGCTGATCAGCGTGGCAATATTTCTTTTTGACTAGAAGTTGATCCAAGGTCACCAGGATACTTTTAATGAAAAAACGGATTTTTGCATGAAGCCTGTCAAAGCTAGAGTTGCCGTATATCAGCCATTTTAAGTCAGAAACACATCAAATTTTCGGCCGATATATGAAAAATGACCATAAATCAGATAGCGCTTGTAAAACTGCAAAACTGTGGGTTTTACCAGGCTAAGGTTTTACATGAGGTTTCCAAAAACCTTCTGACGTTTAAACTCGCTGAATCTCATACTTGAGAACTCGTTCAGAATCAATACACTATTCTAAGTGAGAAAATCATTACGGAGGTTTTTCATGGAAAACTGACCAGTGAAAATGTTTTCCAAACAGAGATCCTCAGTATACTGGATGCGCGATATTCAGGGAAGCTCAAAACTCAATGAAACATGGTCACAGTCATCTCCTATATGTACTATATCGATACTGTTGGCGCGAATTGGAGTGGACAATAATCGATCGAGCCAGAGGTTTTTTAAAAATCCTTATTCTTTTAGGGTAAATCCCACTTTTCTCAGCTGAAGAACTTCAGCATCAGAAACGAATTACATATTTGGAATCAGCGTGCAGAACTGCTTCGAATATATAGTTCATCCGTGTCTGCCCCAAATATTTTGATTGCAGTGGATTTGTTAATTTTTGGCATCAGTATTTAGAGATTTTTTCCTGAAATTTTAAAATTTGAAATAATCAAAAGGTGAAAACTTTCGAACACTTTGCTTTATAGGTGTTCAATGATGCTCTTTCCAACAAAATGAGCTGAATTATATGGAGGTTTTCTAAGTGTTTTTCTAGAGGCGAGGGTGTGAAGAAGAATATTATTCCTCCATTGCCCTCTCATCCTTTTCTTCCCTTCTTTCTCGGTTCATCTTATCGCGTATATCTATTGACTTCTCTTATGAATCATCTCTCTCTCTGTATCGTTTCGCCAGTTCAAGCAAATGACTCGCTGTTCAAAACTTGAAAAAGCGTAATTTCATTCTTTCCCCTACAGTCGACATTTATATCTACAGTCTGATTTATTAGGGTGCGATAAACTACGTCCGATTGCATCACGAAACGAAGAAAAAATATTCTTTCAATTTTCTGTTGGGAACCGAATAGTTACCTGGCTACATCACCGTTTAATTTAGGGAGATGCCCGTCTACCTCTTTTCTTTCTCGTAAAATATATTTCTTTTGTAAAGGGTCAATGATCCATGAATTTTGTCTACTGAAATGGGAAAATAATTGATTTTTTGCGTTTTGCATTTTACATTTAAATTTAAAGAGAACGAAAGAACAATAAAGATCAATAGACGTCTAACAAAGATGCAAAATGTAAGAACATGTATTTACAAGTTCTTACATTTTGCATTCTTTCTCGGCTGACCAGAAGAAAAGTCGGAGGTCAATCAAACTACGCCTTTCTCGAAATATTCTTACCCAATTTAGTTTTTCTTTCTAGTGTCAATCTTAGTATGCGCATACCAGCATGGCTTTATGCAGATTTTACAGTTGAACATCTAAGTGGAACACAGGCGATGCTACAAAATGAAGATCTGAAAGTAGTTGAATCGGAACGACGTCTCTGGGGACCATGGAACTACGTAACATTCTGGTTGTCCGATTCTATAAACATTAATACGTGGATGATTATAAGTGCAATGATCGGTGGTACTGGCGGTTTGTCTTGGTGGGAAGCATGGCTGTGTGTTTGGATTGGTTATACAATAACGGCCATATTCATGTGTATTTCCGGCAGAATCGGTGCTATCCATCATATTTCATTCCCAGTTGTCGGACGTGCATCATTCGGTATCTTTGGTAGTCTTTGGCCGACTCTCAATCGTGGTGTAATGGCTTGTGTATGGTATGGAGTACAGGCATGGATCGGAGGACAGTGTGTTGTCATCTGTATTCGTACAATTGTACCTTCATATCAATATCTTCATAATACTCTTCCAACATCGTCAGGTACAAATACACGAGACTTTATTGGATTCTTTATATTTTGGGCACTATCAAATATTGCCATCTGGTTTCCGGTACAAAAGATTCGACATCTATTTACAGTAAAGTCAATTGTTGTACCAATTGCCGGTATACTGTTATTTGTATGGGCAGTTGTCAAAGCCAAAGGTATTGGATCGATCATTCACCAGTCCACGACTTTGCGTCCTACGTCAACAAGTAGTATTCGTGGATGGGCATGGATTATAGGAATAATGAGTTGTATTTCTAGCTTTGCATCGCTGATCATTAACAATCCTGATTATACACGTTTTGCCACTCGACCATCTGCCGTAATCTGGACACAAATGATTACGATTCCGTTAGGTTTTTCCATTACAAGTTTTATCGGTGTTATCGTTGGATCGTCATCGAAAGTCATCTATGGCGAAGAAATTTGGAATCCGATAGAATTGTTAAATGAATTTTTAAACAATAGACCATCGTCTGCAACACGTGCCGGTGTATTCTTTATTTCGCTTGCATTCTGTCTATCACAACTGGGTTTAAACATCGCTGCCAACAGTGTTTCTGCTGGTTGTGATCTTACTGCTCTATGTCCGAAATTTTTAAATTTTAGACGATCGGGTTACATCTGTTCGATAGTTGGCCTATGTATATGTCCGTGGCAATTACTATCGAGTTCTTCAACGTTTCTCTCCTATATTTCGGCTTACTCTACGTTTGTATCGTCAATTGCTGGTGTAATGTTTTGTGATTACTATTTGGTAAGAAGAGAACATTTAAATACTAACGAACTCTATTCGTCTTCTTCAAATGGACTGTACTACTATAAGTACGGTATTAATTGGCGAGCATATGTTGCATATATAGCTGGAATATTAATTAATGTCTTTGGTTTTGCCGGTGCAGTTGGTGCACATGTTTCGTCAACTGTGACAAAAATGTATCAACTGAACTTTTTCTTAGGAATAATTGTTAGCAGTGCTGTATACTATGGTCTTCATCAACTATCACCTATTAAAATTTACTCCTATAAGGAGAACAAACTGTCCAGCGGCAAATTGCAAGTAACAGTTTTTTGAGTGAAGATCGGAAAGAGCTGAGGGTTATTTCATCTTGTTGAGACTTTTGTTCTTTTTTCAAATTCATATTAAGAATCGAAGTTTTGATGAAGAAACATGCAATACACATAAGAGTCAGTTTCTGGAGTTTCATAGTTAAGTCAGCCCGTGATGGATTTCAGACGTGTGTGGTGCCTACCAGACCGAGCCGATAAGCTGCCATATATAGAAAAAATAAAAATGTGTTTCGATCCAAAGTATAATACCTCGTTTGATTCTTAATTGAATACTGATGACAACTACAGAAAAGCATTTTCTAAATATGTTCTAGTCCAACAAAATGTCGATTACTTGCTCGATTTGGGGTCGTATTATTACATTCCAGTTTTCTCCGTTGCTTCACAATTGCCAAAACTCTGATAAGTGATTCAGAATCTCCATCCGTTTCTCTCTAACCCCATATAAATCACCGATAGCCAACAGGCTGGGTACCCAAGAAAAAGTCAAAGCAATGTCCGTGACACGCCTCGATATTCTGGACTCGGCTCGTAAAATATGGTACTCTTTCAGCGCAAAAAAACCTTAAGAGTGAGTTTTTGAGTGATATGACTACGATGGAACAGTTTTCAGATCTGGCTAATATTTATACCAGAGATGGAGGAATGTGCCCTCAGTCTACTGTGACAACTCCATGATACTATAAGAAACGGACAAGGCATCTGTCAACTTGTACACTTTATACAACACTGTATCATACGGTGCTGGTTGAATCTATACTACTTTACATGGTAAAATTCTTAGTGTTGTATTCATATGCTTAACTTTATCAATTTTGAGTTAAGTAAGATCACTTAATGAATATCGTTCTTTACATCGAGCATTGTCGTAGACCTTCTGTCGTTTCCCAATGGACTTTGAAAACAAACTGGAAGAAGTGCTTACTTACCACCGTCAATTTCTAAACCACATTAAGGTTTGAAAAAGTAAGTTGCCAGAGAACCATAGATATTTCATTTTTCAATTTTAAATAGCAGAATCGATAGTCCGTCGGAGCTCCTCTACACATCTACACAAATGAGAGATCTTTAAACCACGAGAATATCTTTTATTGATTTCATGTACAGAAATTGTTCTCAAAACTAATATTGCCACAAGATTCAGCATAGCCGATAAGCCATGTTTTCATCCATTTTTGACAGTCCCAACCTTAATGGAAGAGGCAGAAAAAACGCCCATAGCTTGCGAACCATGGATTTCTAACATAGCGCTTGGATACAATTTTGTAGAGAACACTTCGGACTATATATCTAGTAATATACTAGATATATAGTCTGAAGTACTATAATACTCTAGTTTCCAGAGGGTCTCTGGTGGTTTTGAGAGGATGCTCTTATTAGCTCTTTATTAGTTTGAAGCCTAGCCTCTGGCGAATCCAACCATGTAAAAGTTTTGGTACTAGCTTCTTTAGGAAAACTTGAATTAGGGCAGCAACGTTTAATGCACGCTTTCAACACGTACTGGTTTTAGACACCAGGAAAAATCCATTTTCGGTCCTAGAAGTCTGGAAGCTGCTTTTCTAGATTCAGTTTTCAGCGCTGAATCTGAAACACTTAACCTCAAAACTGGAAAACGAAATCTGGAAAACCTACGGTCACTTTTTTGAAAATGTAGATTTTTAAGGTTTTTTACATGCTCCAAATATTTTGAGGATATCTCAGCGAGGAAACGGTTTTGGAAGATGGGGACGTGATATTCGTGATCCTCATTCAATTCTCTATCAAATGATACATAAACCGGCGAAATCTAAATTCTGCTCGAACTCTGCTTTCCGTCCATCTTACGTATTTATATATCCGTTTTCAAATTAAATAATCAATTTTTTGCCACATTACGTATATTTTTTTCTTTTCAACGAAAGCAAAACGATACACTAGAAATTAACCTGATTTTCTCACAAGTTAGCCATAATTTAAATGGCACTCTTTCTCCAATTTTTAACGAATGTAACGTAGTCCACTTGGACTTTAAGATAGACTATTTTTCTGAAAAGGATACTGCGTAGTTGTTGAGTCACTTGGTGCGCAATATGATTATTTGGCAAAAATAAACGACTTTTTTCTTATCGAAGAGAATATTCACTTAAAGAAATTAAATGTTAATAGTCAAGTTATAAAAGAATTGTGTGCACCTAAGATAGCTTTCCGGCTTTCTCTTCGGGCCATGATAGGCAAGTGTTTGAAATCAACTGCTTGTTAGTAGAGCTAAATTTAAGCTCGATATTTTCCTTTCGTTCTTTCTGTTTTTTTCGTCTCATCGTATTCTATTTTTTCTAACACCATAGTTCAACTTAGGACTTCAAATATCGCGCTTCGTTTTTTTTCTGTCTCGATTTCGTCAATTTTATAACCTTATTTATGGTAGTGTAAAAGATATAAGAACGTTTCCGTTTTAATGAACGAAATGAAAAAGAATAAATTTTCTATTTTAGCATAACTTTAGCTTTCTACCTTTTTTTCTCTCGCTGTGAATTTAACGCATAATCCGTCAACTTGATCAAATAATATCGCTTTAAGTCGAGAGTACTTACCTGTCTTTTACACTCTAACTTCGAGTACACAAGTTACACGTTATGCTCAGCTATTTTCGGAGAGATCGCCTGAATTTGAGGAGATATCGGACCGTCAATATCACTACTTAACTTACCACAAAAGTATTTTTTCTTTATTATAAAAAATGAAGTGGATGCCAATAATGATTTCTGTTACTTGTTCAACGATAATAAACTGCTGTGTGTGAAATGCGTATTCACTTCATGCTAGCAATAGTTTTTATTTAATAATATTTTTTGAAATGTTACGCCATATTTGATGAAGTGTAAAAATGTCTTAGTAGAACGATCTAAAGCATCCAGTGGTATTTGAGATAACTCGAGCAGATAAAATTTTATTGCACGACCCAAGAACGCTGGGAAGAGAAAGCGCATTATTTTGCGGAGAAAATTCTTTTCTGTATTTCAACACTTGTTTGTGTGTTATTTTTGCTTGATAACTTTACATTTTCTGTATTGTTTTTATGAATTTAGGAACGATGCGTACGGATTCATGCGTACGAGGAAACGTGCACGTGGAATCATGCGCATGGGTACCTTACGCACGAGGAGTGCTCTAGACCGGGTTGTTACACACGGACGCTTGCGTACGTAGCACACAATAAGACAGAAAATCAAACTGATGATGTTGTGTAATCACAGCGTTTGTTTTTAATGTAAAGTTTTTAAAGAACCTAATTAATTATTGTGAAAAACGACGATGTTTCATAAACAATATAGTACTATAAAATATAGTTCTGTGTAATATAGCGCTACATGACTATACGATCGGTGACTGTTCCACTCTCTTGCATATAGGTTTCTTGTTTCACTATTCTCATCTAACATTATGGAAATTCATTGACAAATTATGTGATGTGGAAGATTCGGCCATTCATCAAAAATTTTACACGTCA
The DNA here is from genome assembly GCA_905250885.1 of Didymodactylos carnosus. NCBI lineage: Eukaryota > Metazoa > Rotifera > Eurotatoria > Philodinida > Philodinidae > Didymodactylos > Didymodactylos carnosus. The sequence goes on from CAJNOQ010009535.1 coordinate 7,205, forward strand.
ACACTGAAGAATCAATACAAAAAAAGAGGAAATATCAACATTTAGATAAACGTTTATTAAAGGACATTGTACGATAAGAAAAGTTTTGAATTTTTCCAAACGGATTATATGATTCGATAGAGCTCGTCAAGGCGCATCCGAGGATATACTTGGTTTTGTTTAGAAATAATTCCCTCACTGAAAAAGTTTTTTTTCAGAAACAGCAAAAGTTGATATCCATCAAGAAAAAGTGTTTTCCCGAAAGAAAATAAGTGTTTCTAATGCTCATTTACATATCGTTAGATGCGCCAATAAATTCTCTATCGAATACATTACTAATCCTATCTAACGCTTCATTTTGAAAAAGAAATTTGTAATGTTACTTCAGGTAACAAATAGTCTCAAAAAAATTAATTTTCACCTATAACAACACCGTGATACAATAAGATATTTTATGAAAAACTGCCCGAAGACTAGATGAACAAAACTATTGAAAAGCAATCTCAAAATATTTGGGCCTACGACAGCAGTGTTCAAACAGTATGACAACGAAGTTTTTGATCAACCTTAAATTTCGGTATTTTTCACGCTTTTTGGTCACTCGTGTTTGACATCTGAGACCATATATGTGATTGCCAGATCGAAATCTGTTAGAAAATATGCTTAGTAATCATATCGGATCCATAAGTCCTGGTATGGTGATAGCTGACCTCAAAAGGGTCAAATTTTCTTGTTATCGGTGATTTTTATTTTAACGATGGTTCCAAAACACTTTTCAAGTATATCATTCTATAGAGAATTTGACGAGCTACCAAATGATATATAAGATAGCTTTAAGAAAATGTAACTGGGTACTCTCAGATTCCAAATACTCGGTAGCATCTCAGCAAATCGGCAAGTCAAAGACGTTCATATTTATAATATCCATTGATTTTGTCGTTAACCATCCTATTTTATATATCATTCGACAGAGAAGTTCAATGGTTTTTCATCGGATTTGTTTGATAGTTTCCACGTCCTTTGCAATCGTTCGTAAATCGACTGCAGTTGCGTGAAAAAGCATTGTAGAGCGCCGAGAGATGTACTGTTTTTCTCAGAATTTTATGTTCTATCGGGCTATATAGTCTGGAAAATTTTCTGGCTAAAAACCAAGGACTTGGTTTTCTGGCGGTCAGGTTCCCCAGAAACCCCATAATCAATTCCTCTTATGAAACAGCACTACGCACCTCATGTAATAGAAAAATCTTCGGGCTATTCAATATAGTATTCAAATTGATTGCAATCTTTACTGAAAGATCAAAAGCAGAGGAGTTCTTGTGATTATGGCAGATATGATTATGTACTGCATATAGCTTATAACACTCGAACGCTTCTTTTTCATATCTTTACTCATTGGTTCGAACTGTCTGGATATTCTGACCAGTTCAGTTTGTGGAGAATTTCAAGGGCTATCGAATGGTATATTTTTGAAAAAGATATAATGTTTCATCATGGCAGAAAAAGGACTATGGAATGATATACTTGAAAAGTGTTTTGGAACCATCGTTAAAATAAAAATCACCGATAACAAGAAAATTTGACCCCTTTGAGGTCAGCTATTACCACACCAGGACTTGTGGATCCGATATGATTACTAAGCATATTTTCTGAAAAAAAAAACTTTTTCAGTGAAGACATTATTTCTAAGCAAAACCAAGTATATCCTCGGATGCGCCTTGACAAGCTCTATCGAATCATATAATCCGTTTGGAAAAAGTCAAAACTTTTCTTATCGTACGGTGTCCTTTAGTATTAAGTCCACATACAGATATATAATTGATCAATTCAGTAATCTAACTCATAATATTTCTCTTAAATAAATGTCGTCGTCGTTTAGTTAGTTTATTCACAATATTACAGAACATCATCAGTTTGATTTTCTGTCTCATTGTGTGATACGTGCTCAAGCGTCCGTGCGTAAAGTTGCGGTGCGAAACATTCCTCGTGCGTAAGGTACCCCATGCGCATGATTCCACGTTTCCTCGTGTGCTTGAATCCGTGCGCAACATTGTTCGTGGGCATCGTTCCGAAACCCTACTTTTATACACAAAATTTTTGTTCACAATATTTTATCTAATGCATGGTATAGACAAAATAAAAAACTTCATAGCTTTTGACAGAAGAAAGCAGGGCGTAAATCCTTTTAGGGCCTTTACTACGACATTACCCTATACGTTTCGGCAAAAGATCATTCATGTTACGTTTATTGACGGGTAAGAATTTTAAAACTATAGAGATAAAAACAGCTGCTGTTATTATCTCTATAGTTTTAAAGATCATTCAAATCGGAGTTGTACACCTTCAGAGATTGACTCGTTATATTGGAATTTCACAGCACGAGTTAATCAGATCGTCACGGATCTAAGCGACAATACTTTATCAGAATGTGTGAAATCATATGATATGTAACCTCCCATGTAGAAATTTTTCAGCAAATTTCTGCGTTAAATATTGAAATAACGCAGAAAAGAGCGACTTGCGTACAAAATTTTGCAAAAAGGTCAACTAACGCAGAGAATTTTGTCGATAATCTTTTTGTTACTTTTTGCAAAATTTTGTTTTTTGTAAAAAATATGACATTTTTATTGTGGATTCTTGCAAGGAACAAAGTTTTGCCAAATTATTCAACCATATTTACAAAATTTTATATTAGCCCAAAATTATTAAAATTTTGCGTGTTTTCGCCAAATAGAATTTTTCTTGAAAACAATGCTAAATTTATTAATAAGACGCGTATATATCTCTTTTAAAAGGTAACACGTCATACAAAAATAGTAGGGTGCATAAGATCAGCAACACTGATTTTCTTTAGTCGTCGTACGGCAAAAGATAAAGATCACAATGACTTGTTCAAGATGCGCTAGCCCCAAAAGTTATCGGACGACAACTTCTAAATTTCTATCCGCTATCTTTTTCTGATTCTATGACTTGTTATTTCAGCAAAGCAGCATAAAATGGCATGGAATGCAGAAAAGTC
>CAJNOQ010009536.1:0-10198 GCA_905250885.1 Didymodactylos carnosus
CCAGCAGAGTCAGGAAGAAAAATAAGCATATAATCACTCATATTTTCGGTCACTTATATAGATGAATGAGAGCAAAACAAAAGGGTGAATGAAAGCAGAGTCATTAAATCTTATTAAGATCTTAAACAATAAGATCGTAGATTATCTTATCGAAATCTTAAAGGATAAGATCTGATAAGATCTTAGTAAGATAATGTTAAGAAGTGTCTAAGATTTTTACTAGGAGCATTATCTTTCTTTTTAAACTGCTACTGAAGAAGGTACTTATTAGTACCGAAACATTTAGCAAAGAATAAAATAAATTACTACGAAGGAAAGGAAAGAATTAATAAATTACTTAGCAAATCAACTTCGTACACAAATAGTAGCTCAAACCAAACATATTACTTATGATAAATATTTTATAAAAGAAAATTTCTTTTAAAAATCTCTCTATGAAATATTTTGCACATGGTCTAAAATATCTGAAAGAGTTTTATGTCGTGTATAAAAAAATCGTTGTTAAAGACCAGAAGAATCAAGGCTTTTTTTGCCGCTAGCGAAAGTTGTAAGGATTTCTGAAGAAATCTTTTAAAAAGACTAAAGAACTGATCTTCTTGAAATTCGGCTATTCCAATAAAATACTGGAATGAAAAAGGATTTCAATGATGTTAGATCTTAGAACAAACACTTCTGGTGAAAACGAAAGTCTCTCAACGTTGAGCGAAGTTATCACACTTTTTTACTAAAAGCCGTGAAATCTGTACCATACACTAGTACCACCGTATCTCAAAATCAATTTTTGTCTTCGCGACCTTTTGTAATTCTTGGAATCAGAGAAATCGTGAAATTACAAACGCCTACTTTTCAACCACTGTTTTTAAGCTAATTCTCTTTCTCTCTCTGTTGAATGTTTACCTAATCTAATCTATGTTAGACTAACATTCTATGAGAATTTGGTGGCAAATTCCCTTTTCGGAGTTTGGAGAACGGAATTTCGATAGATCCAAAGTCCCTTTGTTTTAGAAATATTTATTTTTTCTCCAGCATATCAAAGATTTGCCAAACAACAGAATGCACCAACAAACAAAGAAAAAACCCAAAAACATTATGTACAAATTCAATAGAATTTTAACTAAATATCATCATTGTTCAATTTCCACTAGTGTTTTGGACTAAGTTCTAAATACACAAGAATTATCAAAGTTCACTAGAATTTAGACAATTCTTCCAAATTCAACACGATCTTGCATATTGTCTAAATTCCGCGTGGCCAGATTCTAGTAATCCAATTTGGTTAGTATCCCATGTTTTGCAGATATATTTTTGATTGCGGAGTCTCTAATACTTCAGATAAAATGGAATTCCTCTATGAATCTTCTCGTCGTCATCACTAAAACATCTGTAAATTGCATATACTTCTTAAACGCTAGATTTATTACTTGAATGAAATTTTATTCAAGACAATAGTATTGATGCTATAATTTTGCAAAGATTTTTCAACTGTCAATTATAATAAAACGTATTGACAACATTATCTAACAGCATGTAACATTGGAACGATATAAAAAAATTATTCAGCCACCGATGTTGACTTTCATAGGATTATCACGATTTCCATCTTGTTTGTTTGTGTCTGTAAGTGAAGGAGCGACAGAAAATAACCAAACCTCTCACATATTGTCATATTCCAACTGTCTTCTTATAAATCACATCTATTTGAGTCGGAATAATAGGTAAAAAGTTCCACAAAACATTATATCTTTTTCCGGGGACGAATGCAGAAAACATCTATTACAAAGTAAAACCATTCGAACGATTCCATCAACTCAGATACATTATAATAAACTTTCTGTGTTCATGAATAATAATAAGTTTTTCGAGTTAGATACGTTCGACAGTTAATTCTCCATTTTGTTTAATTAATTTTGATAATTTATATCCGTATACAGATGTGAATATCTAAAGTATAAAACCAATTGTGATGTGTTCCTGTTCACTGTTCATTAAAGAAGCGTGTTCTAATGATAAGACTGGCACCGATCGATCACGGAGATTGGACTGCCTATATGCTGGAATTATTGTGAACTTTGAATGAAGGCAAAGGAATTAGATGTGGAGTTAGATGTGTTTCTTTATCTGTGACACATCAATAAAAATGCAGATAGAGAAGAAAACGATGTAGACAAAAAAGACAGAGATTACGCAAATAAAACAAAAGAAGAAACATCAGGTCGCCTAATGGAAGAAAACATAGGCAAAAATGTTTCTTTCAATTGCTGAAAATCCCAGATCTCTATCTTTTATCGCTTTTGAGTTATTCAAAAAGCGCTAATTACCGTGTCTTGTGTAGAAAGAGTTAGCGTTTTTCTCAAAATGGAAACGTCAAGCAAATTTTTTATATAGTTAAAATATAGTTCATTATAAAGACGTGCGGTTTTTTTAAAACTATCGTCAAGTTTACCATCAATTCTCTAGTTTTCGATTAGCCATTTTAATAGAGATTATTATTAAAGATTACTCGTGAAACTCCTTCTCCCATAAGAATAAACATCACTAGTTGCCCCATGTATTTGATTCGTCTTTCTGGCAGGTGGTCCACTTACAAGAAAGTCCAGCTTTTAAAAAACGGAATAAAATTGAGTGCAACAATAGCGCCTTTTAATCTAAAATTTTTTATACGTAATATTTTCTATTTTTCCGTGATCTAACAGGCTTTAAAAAGGATAATATATATTCATTAACCGTAATAGAAAAAGCTGTGGTTTCGGGAGAATCGCGCTGAAAGCCAATCATGTTGTTAAACTGTTTGTATCACTTTTTCAATTGCTCAATTCACTTCCTAGATTCTCCTTTTATTGAATCTAAATTAGTTCATCATTCCGCGGTTGCGCTGCTGAGAAATTTTGTTAGATTTTTAGACGGATTTTTGTCTCATACTTTTAAAAGTAGGGTGGAGAAATGCATGGAAACTATTCTTACTGCGGAAAAAGAGGAAAAGTTATTGGTATTGAAATTCGACAAATATTTAATTGTGAAATCTGTGATGACTAGTCTGCCACGTCATGATGAAAATAGCAGCTCTTCTCAAGCAAAAAAAGAAACGTTAATGAGTTTATTTAAATGCTTATTTTGAATAATGGATGGAAATTTCAACGGGAATAAGAATTTTATCTTGGGCTTGAAATATTTAATCATTTGAGGATATGATGAAACACTTATGACTATGATACATTGTATATTGTACAGCGAGTGGTCGAAATAAGTAAGTTGTTCAACAACAAGTGGCATTAAAATCGCCGGTTTTTCGAAATAATTTTAACGTAGTTGATTAATACGCTTTTGTCATAATCTATTGACTTCCATACAATTATATTCAGACATGTTCTTTCCAATTTCTGTCGTAAAAACTGTAACGTTGAAGGTCCCTATAAATAAGAAAGTAGTCCTAAGGTGACAAAAGTTTTTCCCGTTTCGGCGAGGACTGTACCGCTTGTGTGAGGCGATGGATATCTTATATTGTTTCATAATCACTAATTGACGGCATATATTTACTTGCAATTTATTTTCGTTAAACCACGATTTACAGTTTTATAACTACTGAACAGCGTTGACATTGTAAAACACCTCGGGTACCCGACGACGTGTTTGCGCCGTACAGCGTAATCGAACGTACTAATTCCGAATATGTAAAATCCTGAAGGCCTTTTCTGTTAAAATAAAACAGCAAATTCTCATAGGATTAGCCGTTTCACTGCCAGTTACTTTTGATCTTTCTCTTTCCCCTCTGTTGTTGTTTCCTAATAGAAAACGGCAGTTTTGGATAATATTTAAAATATAATGCCCTAATCATGTTTCGAATAATGAACTTTTATTTGAAATAATAAAAGAACAGTACCGATGTAAGTAATCGAATTAAAACTAAAACGAATAGAGTTTAAATACTATAGAGTAAAGATATAATTAAATATAACTTTATCAATGCGAGAATATCCAGCAGGTGGTGATACAATATAGATTGTTACTGTTACAAATGGATTTTGTACTAATGTTTGATTATCGATTTGTCTACACCGCTGATCAGCGTTCCCGAACTATCGCTTGTATACGGGTCAGTTAGGTAAGTTAAAATATTTTTTATTTTTAAACTAACTTGTTTTGTTTAAAGCTTCATTTTTGCTTTAGGATGGTAGTGGTAATAGGTTTGTAAATGTATAACAACTAAACAGATTACACAGTATTCAAGCGGTCTATGTGTTTGTGGATGTCCAGATGGATATGTTATATGTAAGTGTCTTTGTTATTCATATTACTTTGAATAATAGACGACAAACGTTTTCAGTTGAATTTTGTTCACATTGTACTAATGTTAAGTGCACCTGAAAGTAAAACATAAGAATAATTTCTTATTAATACAACGACTTATAAATATAAAGAGGTTTAAGGACATTATTACCCAATTTCGAGCCCAAAAATAAAATAATTTCGAAATTGATTTTGACATGTCTCTATTGATTAACATCCTCTTCAAAACGAGAGTCATTTTTGTTCTATTTAACTAAACTTTATTCAAAATAGTAATACAAGTGAGAACATAGGCAAACTATTGCTCATTATAACATTCTTACTTGACGACAAAATGTTTGAGTGAAGATTTAGATTTCTCAAAAATGAAAACAAAAGTAATCAACAAGTGACTGAACAGATGTAACACAGGTAACAAAATGAAAAAAGAAAAAGCAAGAGTTTATGATAATTAGAGAGAGAGTTGGAGAACAGTGACAGGACTCTGAGGAAGTTCGATAAACCGACTGATGAATCATTTAAAGCGATTTGTTTCTTTGATATATTTTATAACAGCACTAGCGATCGACTCTATCTAGCTCAAATCCTTGTGAAAGTACATTTACTTTTTTTTCTGAATTCATAGGAGCACAAGATCTAAACTAAAAGCTCCAACAGACAGTAACAATTCGCACAATGTCCTTCTTTGAATTTAATATAGATCACAACGAAGAGAGTGGCTCCAGTGTCGGGGTCTTATTTGTTTATGTTTTCTCGGTAGCAAAAAGAAAGGGCATAGGCAAAAGCTGGAGGCTTATAGAGGAACTGTTGCATTTTTAAAACAAATAAATTGAAAGAAGAAAGTGTTAGAACATCGGGCACTAACGACTACGCTTGTTCCAGTGTTTTATTGTCCGAATTAAGAACCTATGACTCATGACCGATGTAGAAAAATTAGGTACTTCAATTTGAAATAAGTGTTTGCGACAAGAATGCTGTGTTGTTGAAAAAGAAATGAAAGGAAAACGGGCCAAAGCCGTACATCCCATCAACGTTTTTCAGAAATATTCCAATTGGGCAATTTTTCTCCGTCGCCCAAATTCGATCCTTGCGGAACGCCAGATGTTACTAATATTGCTTGGGAAAGTAGGTCATTAACTTTTACCCTTTGAGTTCGTCCATTAAGAAGCGAACTTGAGGGTCGCTCAAATGTTGGTTGATCGTTTTAGCATCTGTCTATCTTTGTAAATTTCATATGTTGTATAGTACTATTTTAGATTGTAACTCATATTCGGAATTTTTTGAAATTTAGTAAATTGTTGCAGGTAGCAGGGCTGGAACCGGTCCGGCAAACCGGTTCCATTTCACCGGTTGAAACTTTCGAAAAATCTGCTCTTTTGACCCTGTTTTTGGTGTGAAAAAATGCGGCACAGAGCTCGGAGACGTCTCATTTTGTTCAGAAATGTTTGCTCTACACGACGGAGTTACTTGCAAAGAATTTCTCGATTGAACTCGGGGACTTGGTTTTCTGAAATTTGGGTTTTCCAGAGATCCTAGTTTCAGAAGTTTTTATAGGACTTTTCTATAGAGATATGTTTTTTACTAAGAGAGATAATGTGTTTTATTAGTTTTTCTCTTTTCGATTACTTGGATGCGCTATTGTGCAGTATCCTAAATATTATACATTATATACATCTTATATGATACACCCCTCAACTTGTTTTGAATTGGACGTTTTTATTGTAAAGTCATAGTAACTAAGATGTCCTTCTGGCGTTTTCCTTTGAAGAAGTTGCAGCCTGCATTTTCTTGCTCTCACTTTCCAAACCAAAATGCAAAAAAGTAAATTTTACATTTGAAAAACCTGATGCTCGATTTTCAAAGTTGAAGTGCTTTCATTTTTACTTTGAAACTAGAAAAATGTAAATATCAAACTTAAAGTGCAAAAACTTTTGTACTTGTTACACATTTAGAAACACATTTAGAAACGTACATGTTAAAGTTGCGCAGGTTTCAGAAACTGAGATAAGAACGGTGACGTTCGACCAAGCACAAGGCAGGTGGACCTGATAAGGGGGCTGCCGTTGTTTTTCTTACTATCCATATGGAGTAATTCCATCATATTAAATCGAACCTTTATTAAAACCTCATAGTAACTTCCATTTCTTTTTCAACTTGTACGCATAAAAAATCAGCAAGAGATTATCAGAAACTTTGGACCATGCACAGACTGTTTAGATGTTTGAAATTTTAGTGGACACAGATTCTATATTCGTACTTTCTATATGTGTGCATGCTTGAGATCGAGAAAAACTGGGGGGCTCGGGAGCATGAGAATGAGTTAGAAAAAACAATTATTTAATATGTCAAGTAAGTAAATGACTTTTTATTATATATACAACCTTGCCATAAGGGTCTATGAAGGAATAATGCTCCGTTTCTGGCACTAATCCCAACTAGTGGTACCTATACTTAAACGTCAAGTAGTCGTATTGATCCTTATTCATTGCTTATTGTCGATGTGTCACTTGATTGGGCGTTGAGTGATATATACGATGATTTGGTGAATGAATATGGTGATAGTGTTGTGAATGTCAAACGAACGGATAATCGTGATAATCAACCTATACGCTCAATTTGTGTCGAGTTTGATTCCTCAGAACAAGTTGAGCATTTACTCGAGAACGGTCTTATTGTTATTTGGCACGAGAGAAAGAAGGTGAAAGAATATTATTTGCCGATGATTTGTTTTATGCGTGGCAATGCTGGTCATCGATCAAGTGGTTGTCCGATTGCTGAATCATGTAACAAACATCAACGACAATACAATGTTGGACAAATAGCATGGAGTAATAGTACACTAAGGAAAGAAAATATTTCATCTTCTATATCGTCGCCAATTGACTCAGAAACGGTGAGTGATACCAGTTCAATTATACTACCTACAACGAGCATCAGCAGTAATTCTGTCGACCGCCTACTTACGCTTCAAGCATCGAAATCTGAAAATATATTGAATACATTGGAAACAAGAATATCGAGTAGAATATCGACACTGGAAAAAAAAATTGGACAATTAACTGATTCTCGGCAATGGTACACTTTCCATACTCATTCGTTTTTTCTAATCAAAATGAATGTAATGAAACAAATAACTATATCATCACATTAGTATAGAATAAACAATAATTTTCTTTCGTTCTTTCTAATTCTGAAAATATTATCAAAACTAATCTTAAAAGAATTCTTTTTACACACACTCCAAAATTTAAAATTGGCCAATCATCGTCAAATACCTGTACATAACTACTAACAGTCAACGCTTCAGAATTATAAGATGTTTGCCTTTGTTAAAGAGACAAAGTGTTCATTGCATTTTACTGAAATAAAAGAAAATCATATACTTCAGGAAGCATCTAGTCAGAGAGAAAGTAACATGTTAGAATATCTACGTATGGTCTAGACGATATGTACACAATATTTTTCATTCAAATCTATCGTGATCCTTGAGCTCCGGGGTGATTCGGCATACTTTTGACAAGCACTGTAGAAAGATCATTCATCACTGTAAGAATTTTGCAAGATAAATAATCACACGTTCAATCACGGATCAATCAGTCATATATGGTTTTAGAATCCAAGAAAATGTTTTCTGAGAATTATCAAACGAATTTATTAATGATTTTGATACGTGTATAATTAAACTTATTATTGATGATTATAATTTGTGTAGAACAGGAACCGTCATCATTAAACACAACCACAGTTGTAATAGCCACTACTATCCATTTCAAAATAATTTGAACTCTGCTGTTTGTTACCTCAGCAAGGGTTGATATAGACTTGAGATTATTGTTAGTTTGTAGTTTATCCATCTCAAAAGAAAAATTATTTCGAACTTCAGGTCTGATGTATCACATCCAGTAAAATTCTGGAAACAAGCGTTTTCAAAGATCCAACCAGACTTATTCTAAAGGCATGTATCAGCACAGCGGCATCTTTTTTACAATTCTGCGTAAACTCAAGGTCTTCGTCTATGTTTGTCTGGATGTGTTCGAACTTTTTCAGGCATCCCTATTTTGTGATTTTGAAATTTGACAATCTGAAAAGCAACTGGAGCTGATGTTGTCGATCCAACCGAGCTTCATATGGTCATGTTGTTTCGAACTTTATTGAAAAGATTCTAATCTATCTAATGAACATATTTGGTTTTCACTTTAAATGTATGTGATATGTATTTTTGACAGACATTGTTTTATATCTTTAATGAATACTTGTGAATATTCACATCAACTCGGATCGTAGTTTTAGGTTAATATTTGGTCTAGTTCTTCTATGCATATCGACATTAAAAGTAAAACCGGCAGTTTACAACGATTTCACGAATATGTGCTTATAAACATGCAAGAAAAATTTTAGATAATATTGTGCATAAAAAGGAAGTAATACAATGTATATCTTTATCTAAACGGTTATACTCCTTACTACCTTAAAAGAGCTGTGACTTTGGTCCTTCGAATGAGTAGATTCGGGAACATCTTTCGACAAGAAAAAACATTTTGTTAGTATTTCGGCGATTGCTACAAAGGGCTTCCAGAGCTTTGAATATATTCAGCTTATTAAGGCGATTTTTTTGCACTTAGATGTTGTGAAACAAGCAAAAGCTCAAACACAAAAAAATCTAGTATTTTCTTTGACTGATTGCAAGCCTTTACGAGTTTTACGAAGCGATTCATTTAACGCTTAAACTTTACTCGATGTTTTTGGACGACAACTTCGTCGTTTTCCCTCGAAAATCCATGTTTCTGCAGGAGAACTTCATGGTTTCTAGGGAAAAACTCCATCTTTCTACCCAAGAATTTCATCGTATCTTCCCCAAAACTCGATGTTTCTGGAGAGGAACAAGTTTCCCGTGAGAAACTCGTTGTTTCTCAGAACTAGCTTCATCGTTTCTTCCGAAAAACTCGATGTTTTTGGAGGACAACTTCGTCGTTTCCCCTGAGAATCTCCATGTTTCTCAAGAAGAATTTGATCGGTTCAGAAAGATGGACGGCAACATAACCTCAATCTCCAGTTATAACATTCCGAGACAAAAGATTCTTTATATTAGGGTGAGTAATACATCGAATTTGCTACGATTATCGTTTCGGCCTATTTCAAGGCCTTCTTCGGCAGCTTTATACCTTCTGGATAAAAATATTATAAATATAAAAATGGAGGTAACATACCCCTAATCTTCAGTTATAACATTCAAAAACAAAGTACATAAATAAGGAACACTCAAGTCAAATTATTTTGTGTTTTCTTGTTGTCGAAGGAAGACGAATACAATAATAGATATCTATAACAACAAATAAATACACGAATTAATTATGATACTTTCAAATTTGTTAACTTTTGAATCTGTGTCAATGACTAAACTTGTATTTTGTGTCAATGACTAAACTTGTATTGTGGAACGTCTAGTTTTTGAAAAAGAACCGAAGAACCGTTTTTACTTTGAAATTAACTGTTTGTCTCCTTCTCCTTTTCTCTCTCTCTCTTTCTTTCTTCCTGTTCGTTCCACCATTTTCATGATAAGCAGAGAGAATGAGAAAGAATATACACCTATATCTTCTATAGCTATTTGCTTCAAATATTGACACACAATACAAGGTTAGTCATTGACACAAAATACAAGGTTAGTAACTATGGAAATCGCACTCATTATAAAATTAGTGTATATTCTGGCAAGTTCTCAGATTAAAAAGTTAACAAATTTGAAAGTATCCTTCTCCAGTTTTTAAGATAATTTGAATACAAGTGTAGTAACATTTGTTACCTGCAAAAAGGTTTTCATCTTTCATTTATTCACTATTATTCTTTTTCTATATCTGTAAACTTTCATTATTACTCTTTGTTTCTTTCATAATTAATTCATGTGTTTATTTGTTGT
>CAJNOQ010009537.1:0-10198 GCA_905250885.1 Didymodactylos carnosus
CTTTCGAATGGTGAAAACCGCACCTCTCTATCTATCACCGTTCCGGAGCTATAAGGTCAACACTGACCGGCCATTCTATTTTGAAATGGATAGTAGCAGTTGTTAATTTTGCTTGAAAATTTGATTCATTATATTTGATGCTAAACCATATCGGGATTTAATATCATATAGATATTTTTAACATTTTCTTTCGTAACAATAACGGTTTTTTCTGCATAATAATGTCCACTATATGAACATTTATTTGGACAGACTTTACAATTATTATCACTTGACATAACCCATTCTATTGTATCATCCCTCAGTGAAAACTTATGCTGTTTAATATTCATTTCAATATCTCCAGTTAATGCAGGTTTACCAACATTAAATTAACCGTGTATTTCTCTAAAACGCGTTTCGAGCTTTCTTTAGTACGATGAGGACACTTCGGTTCGATTCATGTTTTTCTTCTTTAAATAATTCTTCTGTATTCTTATCCAGATCATCTTTAAAATTACACGCAAATATCAAGCAGTCAAAAAATTCTTCATCATTTTCCCCATTACGATCCTCCGTAGTTAATTTTATGTTCGCAATTTTATGTGTAAATGAAAGAAAAGTGCCAAATTGGTATCATCTGACTGTCTACAATTTCGTGTCATTATGTAACGTACAATACAGGGATGTACTATCGGCAATCGAGACTAGATACGAATATTTTGTTTGTATTAGAAATAGGTCAAATTAGATTATAGATATGATAAACGCCTATAGGCACTTAATAATCAATTTAGATTTTCGAAGCCTACTGGATGAAATTTTCGTTGCCGTGGAAAATTATTCGGCGATTTCATTCACATTTAGAGAAATTCGAAGCTCTCTTCAAACTAAAAAAACGTTTTTGCTTATAGGCGATGTCTAAATCATTCATTTTTTTTTAGTAAAATGAATTGCTTCGAATGAAAATCTAACCATAGTTAACAGTTCGTCTAGGCTTAAACATACTAATTTATCTGGCGATAATCAATTTGGTTCCATAGATTGTTTAGTGTCTAGAAGTACAACTAGAATTCTTTGACCGTTGGACCAAAGAGACAAAGTGAAAGTAGCAAAGCAAAAGACAAAGTATAACCTGTATCTTAGTAAGACATCAATAATTCAAAGTCCGAGCAAATATTTTTTTGCCTTTTGTCGTAGTTGGATAGAGCTCGTAGAGCTGGTTAAGAGAATGTTGATTTGATTTTTTTACCCTTTTCATCAGTAAAAACTACTTTAAACAAATCAAAACCAATATTCTCTTAACTAGCTCTACGAGCTCTATCCAACTATGACAAAAGGCAAAAAAGTATTTGCTCAGACTTTGAATTGCGAGCATCTTATTTTATTCTTTTTTTAAAATTTCAGAATTATTATATTCTGATTCAGTATACAAAACTGCGTATAAAAAAGCTAAAGCAAATATTTTAAAAACCTAAATCAACAGACACTCAATGTATGTCATCGATGTAAGGCGCAAATTACACGAACTTTCAACAGAATTTTTTTAGAGCGTATTATATATCGTTGGCAAGAGCTCATTTAGCTGATTAAAAAAATGTATTTCTTAATTTTTCAAAAACGTGTTTTCATCGTATAAAATTGATAAAAGTTAAAGGATGTAAAATTTCTTATAACCTTTCAAGTTCAAAAAAATTATAATTTTCGTCTTATTTGTTCGCATAGGTTTTTCAAAGTAAGTTATTTCTTTCTTATCCAGCATTAAAAACTGAATAGAAAATTAGGGTTTGATCGATTTTGAAGTTAAAGACCTGTACAATATGACTGTCCCAAACCAATCTAACGTGTTGGCAAGTAATTTTGTAAACCAATCTAGTTTTTCATGTTACAGGATAAAGCTGGGTTTTGTACTTCATTAGATTCACTGTAAGCCTGGCTTTAAAAAAATATGCATCACTTTTCTTAAAATTTTGTCTCGTTGCTGAGAAAACCGCTTTACTGAGACTACCAAAAAAAACGGGCAAGTCATTTTCGATTAACTTAACAAATTTCATAGCTAGAGTACTGTTGAAATCTGTTCCTAGACGACTGTAGAGGTTGTTATTTGAAAACTCAATGTATTTAGATAGATGCATACTGTTTCTCTTAGTGATGTATTATTTACGTTTCTTATAGTAACTTTTCCAATTAATGCAAATAACGATAGACTATCTATAATGATTTCTAAATTTTTTTTCTCTAAATTGAAATGTTTCCCAGATTTATTTCACCTTTTCAGAGAACAACATAACAGAGCGAATGATTTTCTACTTGATTATGAAAACACTGGGCATAGAACGGTTTAATTATTACTTAAATGTTTATGTCAATAGATCCGTTTTTCTCCACGTCATCTTCCAGCGGTGTCAAGTTCCACGGTTCCGTGGAAATTCCAGAATTAAAACTGTCTCTGTTCACTCTCGTGCTCGATTTTTCAATTAAGTCTTTGTTCGTTGTCTAGAGATCCAACAACTTCAAAACCTCCTTTTCAGTTTCCTAGGATCCTTGATTTTCTAAACAATTATGGTCTAATTAAAAATTCGATTCCCGTCAGCCCACGTGGAATTCTTCGCTCTTTCGATTAAAAAAAGGAAAGCCTCTCTAACGATGAACCGTTATTGGAAAAAGTGTCGTACACTGAGCATGCCTGCACAAAAAGTGTGTAAGAAAAAATGAAATTTAATCATGGATTAGAGATGAGTGTTGCTCTGGTGAATGATCGATAATGACGTTTTCTACAGGTGAACTGGAACATAGTATGTTCATAAATTAATTGTGATTACATCGTAAAGTCGCAAATTATTTACAGAAAATGCCCGGCGATTTTCAAAAAGTTCGTATACGAAATCTTCACGGATTTTCCAGATTATAAAAAATCTAATTTCCAAGAAAGTTGGAAAATTGACATCGATTTTTTAGATTGTTGGGAATTAATTCTAGAAAATTAGCTCGGTTTTCCAACTTTCTTGAAATTCGAGTTGAATGTTCTAGGCTGTTTGAAGTTCGGTTTTCTAGAAGCTAGAAAAACCTCAGCGATTTTATATATGGACTTTTCGAAAATCGAAATTTCTACTTTCTAGATAATCGCTAAGGATGTTCTAGATGATGCGGAAGAACAATTTGAGTCAGAATGCTGATAATCAGCGGCTTGTAAAGCGAAAATGGCTGAAGATAAACTTTTTCAACATTATTAAAGCTATTACACTTCCCGTTTTAGTGGGGTGTATTATTTCAGCTTATTGGATGACAATATGGATCTTTTGATAATGAAAAACGCATTCGACATCGATCACCTGCTGAGCGACTATTATTTTATTTAAAAAATCAAGAAAATAAATGTGAATTAATAGAATCGTGTCTTCGAGTTAATACAACGAACTACAGTCCAAAGTGTATCGCTATAATCGTTACCAAATAGCAATCACAACGGGTTTACTTTTTTTAAACAACTACCAGTTTCACTGTATTTCTTTCATCGACAACACGGATATTATCTTGTTCTTCTTTAAAAGAAGAACAAAGAATTTCTATCTACTGAAAACAAACTAAGTGACTGTATATGTCGACATGTGTGCGCACATTTATCGGCATCTCTGGAGTAGTCAGGTGAATGATTTCTCAAAGTATATTTCATCACTGTACTGGTATTAGAAAATCTTTCTCAGAAAATGGTCTCTAAACCACATATGTTTGCATACGCCTGTACCAATAGCAAAATATTGGCGCCTAGAGGTAGCATAATGGAGACCATCGATCCATGCATGAAAACCCTGGCGCTAATGGAAAAAACTCGAACTTCTTCTATACATTCTCTTGTAGGTTCAACCGGAGCTGTGAACAGCCATGAAGTCAAAACATGAGAACAGCCGCCAAGGATTAGCTGAGTTTGACTGAGATACACGTAAGAAATATAACTGCGATACTTAATCATCACTTTTTGATCTTTTAGCTTTTGAAGATTCAGAATAGTGTGGCAAAACCACGAATTTTTGTTTCTAAACTGCCTGTTCATATGACAACAAAATGGAAAATACAAAAATAAACAATCCATTTCCTACATGCGCGGCGATTAAGTGTTAGCTTCGATATAGAACTCTCACTACATTTCTAAAGAAGAGCCTTGTTTCATAATGTTATAGAAATAGCGAAGAACGAATAAAAATCAAACAGAAAATCGAAGTTTATTTTTTACAAACTCATCTTAATACAAGCAAAAAACTAGAAAAATAATAGATACGTGTCTAAAACTACTTAACGTGTATCAGATGAATGTTGACGTTTATAAACTTTTCTTCCTTTATCCCAGTTAATTTGACTTGCTTTCATCGTTGAAATCAATCCGATCGGTAAACTCTGTGAATCGATAAAGTCTAACTGATTAAATGTATCTTCCAATTGTTGACCATAGTAATAGGCTAACCATTCCGAATAAGCATCATTCATGGAAATATTTCGTGTTCTTCTCCGTCTTTGAGACAGGTGATATTTATTGACTATCGACGTTGGTTGCGGTAAAGCAGGTTGTGTTATTTCAAGCAATGTTTCATAAACATGCGTCCAATGTGGCATATAGGCTTCACGTTGTTTTATATACTCATCGAAAGTAATAAATGTATTATCATCATGAAGATATCGATCGGGAAACTGTTTTGATAAATCGAATGATCGCTTTTTTATTAAACTTTGAAAGTGTATAATTAAATCATCATATAACTGTTTATCTTTTATGGGTAATGTTGAAAATGTCTCTAGTTTTGCATTCATTTCCAATTGTATATGAATAGCAAAGACTTCCAAATAAACATTTGTCAATCCTAAACCCCCTTTTGTCAATGGCCAATAGAACCAACATTCAGATAAATCGGAAGAAGAATTTGTTATAGGTTTAAACTGATCAACAATTAATTGCATTAAGACTGTCAATGCATTTCCATGTGCATCTGGAAACAAATATTGATGAATATATTGAAATGCTTTAATTGTTTGTTGGGTGTGATAGGTACCCAGTACATTAGCACATTTACCAAAATTACGTAGAAAAAATGCTACATATTTATTATAAATGGTAACCCATGCCATAATGGACTTCGCTCCATTCAATCGTTCTTTCATTTCATTCAAATATGGCACAAGTAAATCATTTTGAATGGTAAAACGACCATTGGATTGTAAATATAAAAAACCCCATTTAACATGATTTTGCGGTAGTGCTGCATCGCCAAATGACTGTGCTGCAGTTGCATTGTCTCCAATTTTTATTGATCCACATTTTTCCTTGTTTAATTTTAGACCAGTCAGATCAGCATATTCACACATCAATTGCCATGCTTTTTGTATGTTTTCGGATTGTGAATCAAAAAACCAAAAATCATCATGTAAACGATAATTAAATATTTGTGTGTTTCGATAAACATATAAATCCATAGCAAATAGTAATAATTCTGCAAATAGAAATGATAGAGAATGCGACATGGGACAACCACGTTGTCGAATACGAATTGGTTCACCCGGTTGATAATAGACTGGCATTTTCAGAAAACGATCGAAAAAATCTAGCCATATTCGTGGAATACCACATACTTCAAGGAGTATTTGTACAACTTCATGTGAAATCGACGGACCAAGCCATTCCATATCGGCACAAACAACTGTAAATGGTTGTTGTGGACGCAATTGTTGATGTAATTGTATTTCAACATTAACTAAATACAATAGCTTCTGTTTCATATTCACAATTCCATTACCATCGTCATAACCGTCATACGCAGTGGTTGTTGTGGGATAATGACGTTCATCACGTTCGCTATGAAGTAATGCTACCCAATAATCATCGCGTCGCATTTTATATCGTTTATATTCAATTGAGTCAGATGAACAATCTTCATTCTTACCCATAAGAGAATCAAATAAACGAACCAATTGGTATTTAAATTCTTGACTCCATTTATTTCCTAGATATTGTAAAAAAACAGCGGTGAGAAAATCTTCCTCATAGAAACAACGATATCTTCCAGCCAATTTTCGCCGAAATACACCACGCACTCCGGTCAATGGCCAATTCCATTCCCCAATTTCGTTGATCATTAAATTTAGACTTGATGTAAATTCTTCAACTGCACTTGCATCCATTTTCAATTTATTAATCAAACGTTTACGATGATCATCAAAGAAATCATTTCTAAGCAACTCGTCAATCGCCTCACGAATATCGTCTGGTGTTACTTTTCGTTCAAATAATGTTTTCTCACCATAGTCAGTTATACCTAATTTAAATTTATCAAATGCTTCTTTCTCTTTTTCATTGTTAAAATGGAATAGTTGATGCACCAGAAAATCACGCCATTGATTTAAATCTAATTGTGGACGATCGAAAATAATTGTTTCCAATTTCTCGTTTGTGATCAGACGTTCACCAATAGCTGTTGTATTATTCTCTTCTTCTTCATCAGCAATTGTCATATCACCACTTGTTTTTGTTTGAAGCCATTGTGACATGATCGAACCAAATAGAAAATTGTATTCTGTACGTCTTTTTCCGCCATCTAGTATTCTCAATAATCGATCATACATAGTCTGTAATAAATTATCACTAGTCGATGTGCTTGCTCTAGCCAGTCTGAGTGATGACTCAAAACTGTTTAAATAGTCATCTTTTTCATCATACACAAATAATCGCCTAATTTCATCGTACATAACTTGAATTTTATCTATAAGTGGTAAAGTGGTGTTTATTTGCTCCATTATTCTGGCATAACCTTGATCTAATCTGGATTTTTTTTCTTTAAAACGATCTAATTTCAATTTTGTCATTAGATATAGAGCTTGAACGTCTGACGGCATTCCTTCTTGTTCTGTCGTATCCATTGGAGCAACAGAAGTAATGCTAGTGGTATCCATTACTTTTGTAAATGTAACACTTTATTCGAAGATAAAGAGACAAGATAAAATAATAATTCCAATCGAACAACACTTCTTTTTATACTATAGCTATGTTTTATCATTACAACATAGAAATGTAAATTACATTAACTAACGGAATATAAGTGACTCACGTGCTTTCATGTAGATGGGACAATAACCACAACTGAATTTTTGCGCTTCTGTTATGAAAGAAATACCTAAATAGTGACGGGCGCAAAGAATGTTATATTTTTTATTCTCAATCATTTACGTGATTATGTAATACCGCAAAGGAAAGAAAAGATAAAAATCCTAAACTCACACTGTATAGAGAATAATGTATGATGCGCAATAATGCAAAAACGGAGCAGAATTTTTTTTCATTCTGTCTGCTATAGTTGGATAGAACTCATCGAGTCAGATAGAAAAAAGTCTACTTAAGACTTTATGAAGTCATTCTTGGGCGAAAATTTTCAAAATATTGATTTTTAAAACGAGGTAAAAATACATGAAATTCTTGGAAATAATCAGAATTCCATATTTATTCCCGATCTATCATTTTGAGTGTGATTGCTTTCTGATTCGGCATGCAAAACTGACTATAGAAAACCGAATTCGACAGTTTCCGTAGTTATAATGGAATCAGATTTTGAGAAACTCGACTAGAACCAAACAAGAGTCTCTGTTCATCTTGCAAACCTGTCTAGTTTTTCTAGTTAAGAGAGAAAATAATTTTCTTATCTTCATTCGAATCATCATATCAGTGGGGGAAAAGGTACAGATCGCTTTTTTGAAAATATTGTATCTTTATTGAAACACTACCCTTTCTTTTTTCTTGGCATTTGTGCACCGAAATGGGGGTGGTCAACTTTGAGTAAAATCTTGAATTTTCATTGAAATCTTGTCAACATATAAGCACATAAGTAAAAAACAATGTAGAATTCAATAGGTATAAAATTAAGTTTTTCAAAAGACTTTCAGAGGATCTCACAAATATAAGTGTGGTTTGAAAAGTATCAATAACAACAAGTTACAGTTGGTAAACGATACTGTCAGGTTTCGTTGTAGCTTTCTTAGAGATATTTCTGTTGTATTTACAAATTTTGTTTTATCAATGCAATTAATTAATTAACTACCCGTTTGCTGTTACACAATCGAATAACAGATAACAATCACATTTTTTCTTTTTCCATTCTTTCTTTTTTCATCTATGTGGAAGCACTTGAGTCACTTATGTTTATTTAGTTATAATGTAAATTACATTTCTGTGTTGTAATAATAAAACATAGTTATCCCAATGAAAATCTCTATGCATTACTGCTTGAACCAGGGGCGGCGGAACGTTTTCAAATCAGGTAAGGCTCAGTATAAGATTATTGGTTACTCCTCAAAACTTTTATATATTATACGTTGACATAGACTACGAACGGAGTCAAATTCGACAGCGAACAAATTTCAATTCAGGTAAGGCTGAGCTTAATAGTGCCCAATTCAGGTAAGGCTCAAGCCTAACGAGCCTACAGGCTCCGCCGCCTATGGCTTGAACTTTTAGTACCTTGGTGATAAATATGCATTGGTTGAGTTCTCAGCAGTAATAAATGAAAAGACAAAAATTTTTACGGGCCCCAATACTGATAGGTGTATAAATGAATGAAATAGTATATTTGATTTTTCACTTAGAAAATTTTTATTCTTTTCCTAAGTTCTCTCTTGTTATATGTGTCATATGATGAAATCGACGATTGTATGTAGATCACCATTGAAAGAAGTACGAAAAATTGAACTTTAATAATCACAAATAAAATCCAAAACTAAATGTAGAGTAATTATAGTGATTTTGATTTTGAAGAATCTGATGCAAAAGCTTGTGACCATATTTCTATTAATTACGTTCTAGGTTCTTGTCGGCATCGATTCTCTTCTTTTGACAAGATCACTATTGTGAAGAATAATCAATGGATGACGGATTGGAATTCTTAATTAAACATTCAAGGATAGATAAGGTTGAAACTCATTCTTCCCGTAAAAGTTGAGCTTTTGCACGATGTTCAAAGCTAAAGATCAGTCTTCTATAGAGTAAATGTGCCTAATAAGAACGGACCTTTTAAGTTGCGGAGCTTTCTTTACCGTAAAATAATTTCTTAATCGACCTATGCACTTCACTTTGAAACTTTAAGCGCTAAAAAAGTCGATTTTTCAATCTTTCGCACAATGTTTATCGCTTATTGAGTTGTCATTATTGGTAATAACCGTTTATTGCCATAGAGGGAGCGTAAATACTATATTCAAGTAATTTATCGAGTCTTGAAGAGAAATTCCGGAATTCCGGTAGACTATCTCGATTAAATTTTATTAGAGTCATAAAGAAAGATTGACTCGATTAACAGAACAACTGGTATCATGACTATTAGATGTGGAGTGCATAGCCTCAATAAAATTTAAGGCTCCTCTCTCAGAAATACGAAATTTTTGTAAGAAAAGTTCATATTTAAAATTCAATCTATTTATTATCAACATTCACAATAAATAGTAGCATTTTTTTATTTATTTTGATTAAGACGAAGAGAATTTAAACGCAAAACACCATCATTAATCGATAATGAAGTTTTGAAATCTATGGAGTCAATAATCGAACCACAGTGCTTTTAATGCAGATCAGGTATATGATGAAAAAGCAACGAGTTGTACAGGATAAACAAACCGCTTTTCATCGTTGAATGAAGACGCCAACTTTAAGTACTAAGTTATGCCTATTGAGACCCTCCCTGTACCGTATTTCATGCCAAAGTAATACCGTATAAAGGCGCGTAAATTAATGATTTTTTTTGTCACATTTACGCCTAAATTTTTCGTAGGGTAGGACGAAAAAATTCTGCTCCCTTTTTGCCTTATCGACACCTTATTTTTTGACGACACGTGACGACATAGTTACAGTTCACTATCTGGTTCCATCTTTTTCGCTTTCTAGCATCAATAGAGAACTAGCAAATAGGGGAATATCTCTTTTCGTGCACGACTCTTTTACACTTCTCAGCCGTACTAAATGCTGACGATCAGCTCTGGTTTACATCAGAAAAATTAATGGGTAGCGCTATTGCCACTCTCTGAGAGTGTCAACAAAAGCTATTGCCACTCTCTGAGAGTGTCAACAAAAGCTATTGCCACTCTCTGAGGGTAGTGTACTGCAACTAGAACTTTAGAGAATGAATATATGAAACATTTATGGATGGCAGATAGTTAAAACCTTACCTCTATGCGGACGCACTCCACGCGCGTTACA
>CAJNOQ010009538.1:0-10198 GCA_905250885.1 Didymodactylos carnosus
TCAGCACACTCGATAACCCAGAAGATTTTCTATTTTTGGCTCGGGGTACTTCCGAAAGTTTAAGAAAAATTTTGAAACAAAATGACGCAAAAAGTTTTCCATGGAAAAATAATATTAATTTGAAAACTTTTTCTAAACTTTCGGAAGTACCTCGGGCCAAAAACAGAAAATCTTCTGGGTTATCGAGTGTGCTGAATACGAAAAACCACTTTTCAGCAACTCTAAACCAACTTTATTTTTTTCCGGTGATATGTCTGGATACTTTGAGGCAATAAAATAACAATAATTTAGTGGGTTGATTTCAAGTCTTATGCGGACTACTCCTTTAAAGATTTTATTTAAATTTCAAAATTTGGGTAAAAAACAATGACGTGGAAGAAATGGGTGTGAAGCTCCACTTCTATTCAGCTATCGTTGAAGTTGGTGACGACCTCGGAAGCTTGCCAGCTGCAACAAATATGTCGGACTAACTAACAAGTATAACCTGTAAACACTGAGCATCGGTAACTTACTGATAGGAGGGGGTATTCTTTCTTTTTTCTTCACATAGTTCAGAGAATATAATTACATATTGACGCCATTCTCTTACAAAATATTGATTTGATATAATGGTTTTTAACGATTTGAAAAGGATGAGAAACTAATCGATTAGATTTGAGTCTATTTTAGCTTTTAAAAAGTCCACATGAACTCATTATTTTTCACAAACTGTCTGTGTGGTCTAGTGTACTGTTATGCGAACAAGATGAAAGATGATTGCTTTCGTTGCAGTTGTATTTCTCAAACAGAATGGTTAAATTATTCTATAAGTGATAGATAAAAAATCTGGCATTTATCCAGCACCTCAATATCACCAAAAAACTAATGGTACACTACAAATATAGAATCATAAACAAAACGAATTCTTTCTAGATAAAATATTTATATTAGAAAATCGAGTCCTCCTTAAAATATTCATTTTAATAGGGTTTTACTACCTACGAAAGAATGTTTTAAGATCGCACTTAGCAATGCTTCATTGATATAAATAAATAAATAATCTCTTACCAACAAACGTGTTTTGAATTGACAATTAAAAAACATTATTAATAATTACAAGTATTAGCATATTTGCAATGAAGACTTGACGAAAGTTTTTTATTTTAAATTGATAAAGTACAGAATTAAGTATAATACTAATAATCTAACTTCTTGATTTACACTCTTATGGGTGTGATTTAGAAAAATAAACGACTATACGTAGAATTATATCAGTTTTTTTTCTGACGGCGTTTCGATGTAAAATATACAGCACAAGGCGTGTTTGAATATCTTTTGTTTATCATTTACCAGCTGATGCACAATGGATAGACTAGATGATTCTAGTTAATTAATTGTTGTCTCAGATATAGAACGAAAAAATGTTTTAATTATAGAAACATATACATGAAATTTACTTTCATTTTGCGACTCTGTTAATCCTAATTGAGGTTTTAATTACTTTTGACAGAATAGATGATGATGATGGACAAAATCTCGATTAGAAATGACATAACAAATTCTCATGTCAATTATAGAAAAGGAGTTCTTTTAAAAAGAGAAGTTGTTCTTGATATTTTGATTTTTTTAATATATAACAAGATATCGCTACAAGCAATGATGCAAAACTGAGATAATTTTAAGCTTTTTACTTGAATTTAGGAAAGTCAAAATAATTGATAAGGTAAACACAGCTGCTGCTAAAGATACCTTCTTGTAAATGCTAATGTTCATATACAGATGATTTTATGTTTATTCATCCAGATATCAGTTGATTTTTAAATGTTCTCTACAATTATATAGAATCAATCATTCTAACGCAAGCTTTTTTGTACCTCTTCTCAAGATCTTCGGCTTTCTGAATAAAGAAATACTTCAAAAGATCAAGAATTACATCTTAATCCGTAAATGTCCCAAACTTTTGTTTTTGTTTCTTCTTTTGGAAGCTATTTGAGCTAGAAACGTTGTTAAGACATTATTTCCTAAATCAGCTCTATCTAAGATTTGCTAAATCTCCAGAAACCAATATTATTTGCTCTTTTTTTAGGGTGGAAGTACCCTAGCAAATAAAGCATTGCGATTTTTCCAAAAGAATGATGAAACGCCTGGTCCAGGAACATATGAAGTTTTGCGTACTAGTCAATCGGCTAGAACATCAGGACACGATATTGTAAAGGTAAAGCGATGTAATGATCATAAGCTAAATAAAAATTAACACATCGTAAACCATTACTATTGTATGTAGCTTCCAAGACAAAATACATTCAAATACACAAGAAAATCAGTGGCTCCATCCATACCTGATCCAAAATTCGCCTACGGTTTTGAAGAAGATGATCACGGTGCATTAGTACCACAGCATCCACCTGTCAGAGATGAATCAATGGGTCCGGCGTTTTATAATCCTCCAAATGCTGTAAATATTATAGATACGTACATTTCTTTTAATATAAAATACACGTGTTGTTGTTTTTTAAGATTGAAAATGATGCATCAAAAATGTATCATGGAATACATTTCAGTAAATATTCCAGTAAAAGAACGGATTTTGTGGGGAAAACGGGCCCAGGACCTGGCGAGTACGATCCAAACGATCCTGTCAAGTTAGAAATTCATCATATCAATATGAAAACATGGGATAAAAGACCAGAACTACAAATTCCACGGTACCCGGATAATCTATTGAAAATAGCGACAAAAGAGGTATGTGTAAATGTTATCTACAGATTATTGTTTTTAACACTAAAGTTAATTTTTCCTTTGATTTGTAGAGTATACCAGGACCGGGTCGATACGAAATTAAACGTCAGTTGGATCCTGAAGTTCCAAGAGGAGATATAATTGGATTAGAATATGAACGACCACCATTTGGATCACAAACAAAAGTAATTAAACAATATTATACTATAGAATTGTACTTCTGAAATAAAATTGTGAATGAAATGATGAAATATTTTTTCATATCTAGCGTTTTGATATGCCTATATCTGATGTTCCCGGACCGGCTACATACACTGACAAGGTATTAACAGCATTTAATTCTACATTATCAAAACCCACTAGTCTAAAACGTAACCCATTCAATCAAACATCAGTCCGATTTGATAAAGATTATAAATCAAGGAGTGCCCCAGGTAAACAACTCCTACACTATCATTCTAAACAACATGGAATATAATTAAGTTTCTTATTTGTAGGACCTGGACAATATCGTATTGCCGGATTTGCCGATGAAAACTTGCGAAAAGCGGTTGTTGAAGGCGGCAAAAAGCCTCCGTTTAACGTTGCATCGATGAGACGTTTTAATTTAACTAAAAATGATGAATTTTCTACGCCAGGACCCGCTCATTATGAAATCAAAACAAAACCATTTAAATCGAAAATAGAACATCCGACAGCAAATTTTGCATCGTCAACAAATCGTGAACCAATAATCGAGGTATAGAAACTAGAAGTTAGAAATGTCATAGATAATTTTTCTTATACTAAAATGGCACTGCAATAGATTAATAGCATAAGAACTTTTATACAGAATTGTTCCATCTTTTTAAAAATGCTTTGACTGCATAATTTTTACATTAGGATATCCCGGGACCTACAGCTTACGACACAGCCAAAGCCTATACGGCATTAGTGTCATATCATCGTCAGCCACCGCGTTCAAAAAATGCAAGAAAACGGCACACACAGTTTTTAGCTGCATCAAAACGAACATTTCCAGGCGGCGTACTTGAAGTACCAGGTAAGTACAGAACATTTTTATTAGTATGATCAAGAAATGTTTTATTAAAATCAATTGATTATTGAATTTCGATCAAGAGGAAAAAAGACATTGGTTATTTGAAAAAAAAACTTTTTTTTAGGTCCTGGTGCCTATGATGGTCTAACAAATGAGCATGTCAAAGGATTTGCTCCTTTGAAAGATTCAAGATTTAGATATAATATCCCAAAATTACCGGGTCCCGCCGACTATGAAGTAAATAGTAAATGTCTATATTGTTCATTTATTAACTCTATCATCCTTTTCTTCAGCTGTCGCCTCTATTTCAAGATACGATACTACGTGGCACATTTAATGCTACCCTTAACAATCCTATTCTAGCTAAATTACAGTCAAAAGCGAATAAAGAAGAGGCTGCTAGCAATATTCAAACGCAGCCAATGGGAGATGTCGCTGTTGGAGTTTAATTTAAATCTATAGAATAGTTAAAAAAGAGCATATGCATTTCTGTTTAAATTCTCATCTCACAAATGTTAATCTATTTTTCCATTTTTACAATATTTTTTCTAAAGGGTACCCCTTCCCCCTTCTAGGGCTTTTCGTAGAAATATTGTCAAGCATAAACTAAAAATGACAAAGGCTTCTCTATTTCAAGACTAATTGAAAATTCTATTGTGCATCTTTTCATTTTTGTTGCAATTCTATAGCCATCGAGGTTCTCGAGTTTCTATAAAGGTAGGAAATCAGTTATAGAAAAAACTCTGAAGAACATCTTAAAATCCAGGTTTTTTAATCTTAAAATTCCTATAACTCGAAAAGAAAAGATGATAGAACGAAAAAAAAATCTATATTGGGGCAATGTTGTCTAGTATTTATGATGAAGTTTTGCAGTCGATCGGATCAAGTCATCGGGGGGGGATAGTAATGTGACTGGACTGAAGACACTGTTAAAAAAGCACAGTAAGAGACGGTTATATCTCCACGAAAAATTATCGGACAATTTTGGCAGTCGTCTCATTATGAAGAGAACACTTTTTTCTAATTAGACTACGTATAAGGAAAAATTTTGAATATACAGGAAAAGAGAAAAAGGTTTATGAAACTGCAAAAGTGAGTTTATTCCGATTCTGACGGAAAAACTTCAAAAATTTATAACATTTTCAAGGAAGGTCGTGGAATGCTGTGAGTAGTCTCATTTTGTAGTCCAGACTTTCCTCTATATTAGGATATGTTCAGCTCAAGATTCAAATTTTTTTCAAAATACAGGAGGGATACCCTTAAGCGTATATTTGTGTTCACGTTTCATGTTTTCGCATATTTTCAAACTTTTATAATAAAATATGTATTTATCAGATTCAAGTTTACTAGGTATAGATAGTCATAAAGGAATAAAAGCGAATTAGAACAGTGTAGTGAGTTTTTCAAGAAAAAGTGATTGAAAACCACTGAAAACATATGACATTATTTTCAGATTGCTGAACTCAATGCGTATCTCCTTGATAATGAGTATCTAAGAATGTGCTTCAATTCGATAGTCACTATTGATAAAGTATGCAATCAAGGCTTAGCATTCCATGGAAAAATAATATTGCATAATTGCATAACAAATATGATCAATTTCGCGGCCGATAGAAGATTCGCCTTATTCTTCAGAAGAAGTACAGCATGAGCGATTTCCTGGAGTAACGACTGCTGTTTATCAGCATAAATTTTCGGTGCAGTATTTTGCACTGCAAATGCTTGCAAAACACGCGGTTTGAGACAATTTTTTACGCTTACTATGAATCTAATACTTAGTTTGAAATCTCATTGTTAAGGTAAAGGAATCTTGGAAATGGCTTTAGTAACCTCACTAGTCTCGATCTCTAAACAAGAACATCTCAAAAGACAAAACCGTATAGCTAGCTAGCCCAATAAATTACTCGATATAGCGACAGTCGGATTACTCATCTGTTTGTTTTGCAGCCACTGTACCTATATATGTAACACATATACTTCACAAACTTACAAAGTTTTTCTTCATATCAATTCAATATATTGAGAAATAATAGACCAATATATTGGGGAATATTGCTTTCTGTAATATATTACAGAAAACAGGATGCCTGCATACAGACATCCCGGAATGCAATGTAGATAGCATCCTTCATGCTGTCAATACATCGGGCAATGACCGATCAATATACCTAGTGCAATATCTATAGTGCACAATTGGATCGGGCACTATCCATACAATATACCGGGCAATAATTAATCAATATACCTACTTTCATATCTGCTAGTGGTATCAGATACCGTCCACAATACATCGGGCGATAATTGATCAATATATCGACTGAATAGTTACTCTGAGCAGTGTTTTTCATCAACCCGGTATATCGGGTACGATATCTAGTCGCTAGCTATCATACCCGATACAGCTAGCTAACTGAATAAAAATCGTACGGGCAGCTAGCTACCACAAGTCGATATTGCCCGATAACATATTTTTATAGCCAGATATTCTTAAAGGTGTTTTTTTGCTTGGATGTGTCCAAAAATAAAAATTTGTCCTCTCCTTCCAGCGGAAATTAAAATTTTTTTCGTTATCTTTTGGTCGGACAGCGAAAGAAATTTTTCTTACCCCTCAAAGTTCCTATTTACGACCCTGGATACAAGATTACTCAGTTCATTGCCGCTAAGAAATTTTTGGAAATCAATTGACAAATAAAATATCCGTGAAATTTGTTAAAAAAGCCAGTAGTGTTAAAATCGATACGAAAAAGCTGAAACTTGAAAGGGCTGTTAGTCGTCTTGTTCTGTAAAGAGCATTGATATTGTCGACACGCGTAGCCCGATGTATGTTGATCAGATTCGCATCAAATTTACCTATTTTTTGTTGGTTGAAGATTAATAGTGTCGATCCGGTCCTCCTACACAGCGGAAGATTTTGCCACGGCGCATGAATGAATGA
Source organism: Didymodactylos carnosus (assembly GCA_905250885.1). Lineage (NCBI taxonomy): Eukaryota > Metazoa > Rotifera > Eurotatoria > Philodinida > Philodinidae > Didymodactylos > Didymodactylos carnosus. Next base: position 6,693 of record CAJNOQ010009538.1, read on the forward strand.
ATAATTTTATGTCATTACTTTTGACTTTTTGATACAGGCTTTACGAAATGGCACAAACTCACATTTTACCATTTTCGGACACGTAGTTTGGCACCTTCTAGTAAACTCATTATAAGTCAGTCAAAATTGAACCAAATAAACTCATTATTGCGTTATTTTGTATAGAAATGATTTCTCTACCAGAATAATGAGCAAAGAGCCGATTATGTCGCTTATCAAAAATTGTCGATGCTCTTATTCGAAAATTTTTACGATTTTTTAAGCAAAATTATTAATCGAAGATTTCTGCTCCGAATGTCAACGAGAACAGCTTGATTTTGATTCTATTTTAGTGTGGATCAAGTTTATTAAAAAACTTTTATAAAGTTGAGGATTCTGGACGACTGTTGCTTTTCTTGGATCAAAACTGAGACATTCGCACACATACACCCGACGTCCGATAGTGCTCAATCGATTTTCAACAGATGAATTTTCTTTCCTCATTATTCTGGTAGAGAATCCTCAACTTTATAAAAGTTTTTTAATAAACTTGATCCACACTAAAATAGAATCAAAAAATCAAGCTGTTCTCGTTAACATTCGGAGCAGAAATCTTCGATTAATAATTTTACTTGGATTAAGATATAATTGAACACCATGAATTAATTTACATTTGCTCGCTCAAATTTGTCCACGTATACAATATATTGTCCGGGGGACGCGTACAATCACTAGCGTTAGAGGGCAAGGGTATGGGTTGAATAAAATTTTCACATTTCCAGCATAATCTCCCTGTACAAACTTTCACTTCTTGTGCTTCGTCTTTCAGAGGAATTGAGGGAGGAGTTACACAAAAAAGTAAGCTGTGAGTTCTATACGTAGCTGATCGTATGGAGTGGACGTATTTTATGGATGGATGAATTTTTGGATACTGTTCTGCAAGACCATTTGAATATATTATTTTGTTTACTATAAATCGACAGATAATAGAACAAATGAAATGATGATATATGTGTACACATAATGAAGCGTAACGCGGCGATACAAGTATATGACATTTCCTTACCTTCATCTCTAGGACTTTCTTTTTATTATTATTCTCAATGTGTACGCTGAGTAAATAGCGATGAAAAGGTTCAATATTTTGCTTTGCATATTTTTTTGGCTATTTCTATACAGTTGTCAGTTCAATAATATTATTACTGAGTACTCAGGTCAAATAAAGCGTATACGATCGTATCCGAATCAGACAAAATCGTATCAAATCGTATGAAAATCATATATAAATCGTGGTATCTGCCCTGCCCTCTGGATCGTATAATACGATCTTACAACATCATATACGACCATACAACTTTGTATGAAATCGTATAGTACGAACCGGATGACAAATCAGATACAACGATTCATATGTAAATCGTACATAATCGTATATGATTTCATACGATTTGTATACGATTTTGTACTATCGGATAGTACGATTTAATCGACTGGGTAATTGTATATGTTTTTTATTTTGAACAACATTGAAATTTAGAATGTTATTTGTACCTACTTAATTATTCCATTAAGTAATTAGCACTCAGAATATGTTTATCGCTGCTTAACTATAAAAATTGCAAAATAAAATGAACTATTATGCGGCAGTCTCTGCGAACGAGAACAAGGCCTTTTTTCAACGCTGAAGAAGCATCCTTTTTTTTGCGTTTCCTTTAAAATTTAATCATAGAGTATTTTAGACTAAAAAGTCTTTTGAAATAAAATTTTTGAGATTTTTGTTGAGTAATAGTAAAAACATGAAGACACATATAGAATGAGTCTGTACTAGGGGTGGAACAGTTCTAGTTCCTGAGAATTGGTGGAATCCCGAGCTAGACTGGTGCCGATGAATAGCCTCGTAGTGGCTACATGCTGCTCGTCGATAAAATAGCAGAAGGAAATAACAAAGCGTGAAGAGGGATAACCTTAAGTGGTCAAGCTGTTGATCCTGTAGAGGTAAGTGATATGTAGTTAGAGACAGCCTCATGAAATTACAAAACAGAAAATTGCAGAATGATAAAATTTTCATGATCATCCGAGTAGCGTAAGTGAGTGTCATGATTCTGAACTGAAACTATAATATATAATTCAGCCAATTTGATATTCTAAGAACTATTTATTCATGGACCACAATCATTTGTAGAGTAACAAACAGTTTTGGAATATATCAGATTAATCACATCACCAGTGTGAATCAAGGGATTGGGGTAGGATGTGAAATATGTTTAATTTAAACTAAAACGAAGAGAAATGAGAGAATACCAAACGAAATATCCTAACAGCGAAAGTACAAGCGCGTCTGCTCTCCTCGCTGTTCGTGAACTGCAATAATGTTAAACACCATTCTCAAGAATTATTAACAAAGAAAGTTCACTGAAGACGCTTTTTCGTTCAGTTTATTTCTACGCATATTTTCTATATACTATTTTTCAAACATGTTGGTTATAGTCGGCAATGGAAGTCACATATCATTTGATAAAATGTAGACACTTTAACATTTTCTAATCAAATATTCTATATATTGTTTATTCATGCGTACTTCTTATTATTTTTATTTACATTGATAATTATTTTTGCATTACATAATTTTTCGTTATATACGATAATAATAAAAAAACTATATTTAGCTATTAGAAATGTGAGTCTGCATTTGAGCACCAATAACAGACAGAACCTTGAGGAAGTCAGGGATGTCATACAATGTCTGCAGTTGCGCATAAGTCATGTTTGTAAATGCTTTCTGTAGGTGTCTATAAGTTGATTTGACTGTTTGGGTAATTGTGTGAGTGTGTCTCTGCAATCGCATGGCTATCTGTGTAGTTGTCTGTGGGCCTCTTCATGTTTTACTATTACCAGTTTTTCGTCGTATTCTTGCTAGCAAAAATCTCCTAAGAATGTCCTGTAGTTCAATATTTATATCAAAGACCAACGACTTAGAATTAATCATATAATGATTTTTGCAGCAGTCTTTAGTTTTAACACCATTTTTAGAGTTACTCAGCGAGAAACGTGACACGACACACATACAACGGTATAGACCTATCGGTACCATTTAGTGCTGGATCTCGTGCACGAATTAACAGTTTTCTTCTTCTTTTATTAATAGTTTACATGTGTGTTGTTCAGATAAAAGTATACGAACATCAGAATTGGTGAGTGTATGTCCTGTATTTTAAAAATAGTGTTAAAACTAAAAACTGCTGCAAAAATCATTATATAGTTTATGTCTTGTAGGTCTGACGCTAAATTTAACGTGTGCCGTGCCTCATCCGTCTATCTGTTATTACTTCAAACACAGTGGGCATTTTTTCCTAGAGCAGGCGGACTTTAGCTTTATGAGTGAACTGAAATTTCATGAACTATTTTTTTATAGGTTTTTCATGATCCTCTTTCTAATGGCATGAGAGTTGGGCTTTGAAAAGCTTTTTTAAGGAGTTTTCCAGAGATCCAGTCTCTGGAAAACCCTTCAGAAAACTTTCTCAATATTT
>CAJNOQ010009539.1:0-10197 GCA_905250885.1 Didymodactylos carnosus
AATACTAAGTTTTGGGGTCGAAAAACTGCTTCATTCGCGTAAAAGATTTTTGTATCAAACTATTGTCTCCGTCAAATCCAAATCTTTAGCTCTTCTAAGGACTGGAAACAATGGAATATTCGAATTTGGCACGTTCGATACCTAGAAAACAGTATTTTTATCGCACAAAACGCGTTTTCCTTGATGTAGTTTTAAGTTTTCGTCTTTCAAAACCCGCTCAAAACCTCCTCTAAAACCTTGAAAAACAGTTTTCCGTGGGTTTCGCGATATGCTCTTTTATATTCACGAATCAAAACATTTTTTTATTGCAAATGGTTTTTCGACCCCAAAACTTAGTATTTCAAAAACCGGGTCTTTAAACTAAAATTAGGTCCAAACCAATGTAATATTCGGAATCAGGACACTCGATTACCTATTGTCCACTAAGTTTTGGGCCAAAAGCTTCTGGACAGTTGGGGGCCTTCCCTCGTAATTTCGTATGTTCGAATCTCTATTCGTATAAAATTGATTTTGCGTTTTTCGATAGTTTTAGTTTAGAATAATGTAACGGAATATTTTCCGCTTGTATTCTGATAGGATAAAGCTTATATCAAATCTGAAAATTTTATGGAAGTTTTTAAAATCGGGCAAAAAGTCGAGAAAAATTTTTAAAAATATTTTTGTCAAAAAATAAAAGTCCGGTAACCGAAAAACTCATAAGAAATACTCTTCAAATTACAGTCTATAAACGGGGAAAAAAAAGAGAGTGAGGGATCCTCTCCTTAATACCGGAAAAATACCGCACGGTTACCGTGAGATATACCACCATAGTATATTTTGTCATTATGAAGACGTAGAATAGGAGTCTATATAATCTAAAAGAAAAGTTTTCATCTTAAGAAAAGATCATATTTCTCGAATTTTTCTGTTTTTTTATATCTTCATGGGTGCAAAATACAATCATGAATGGATAAAATCGTTATCCTGCGATATTTTCTTAGATCACGGTCTAACAAGTTACCGTCGGTTTACTCTGCGGTAGGTATGCACCGGTATCGGTATCCATACCGAAATACCGATACCGAAAATACCGACCTTTATTGATACTTTCATCTGAAATGAGATAGTTTAGTGTCATGTACAGGAAAAACACAAAAAACATTCAGCTATGTATTCTGAGCAGCTGTAAGAACAACTTACATAGAAAATAAAAGAAAACTTTGGCCTTAGAAAGTAAAGAAAGCTCTTGTTTTGCATTTCTGATTCTTTCTGGGCGTCCAGGATGCTAAACTATCTCATTTCAGATGAAAAAATCAAAAAAGGTCCAAATCAAAAACTGTCAGTATTTTCGGTATCGGTATTCGGTATAGTGATACCGGTGCTTACCTACCTCACGGTATGCCTAGCGGTGCGATATACCGACAGTATTTTAAAAAAAAGCTGGACATGGGCAGTTTATTTCCTGATAAATATAAAAGCTATTACCTTACGCTTGCTAGAGTAGAAAAGTCTACGATTTATTATCGTTTTTTTAACTATTATCCACATGACTCATGTATTTATCGATCAATAATTTTTCAGCATTCGGTCACTATACAGATGCACATATATTGTCCCTAAATATTACTTTATGTTTTTTGTTACTATTCCACTAGAAATCTTCATTCGATGCTAAAAAAGTACTCAAATCTAATATTGAAGGGTAAAAATGCTTAAACAAGGATAACCTGATTTTTCTTTGATTAACACTGTATTTCTCTTGTATACATTGCTAAAAAACAAGTGATAAATAATAACCGTTGACAAAAATACGAAGGATAGAAAAACAAAAACAAACACATCAATAACATAAAGGGAAAAGGTAAGAAATACGTAGAGTGTTTCTTTTAAGCAATATGTAAGAATCTAAGAAGATTCAAGTAAAATATTGATAAGAATCCGATAAGAGGAACATAAGAAAGTGAACAACTTCTTCTGAGCTTCTTGTCAAAGAATTCTTATAATACTCTTACCTGATTCTTATGACATTCGTGGCACTTTTTATATACGATTCTGATAAGAATATTATTTTCTGAATTTCAGAAAAGTCTTGGTCTAGAGAGAACAACGAAAACCCATGGGTGATTCTTTTGAAAGTGTACCAGAGTTTACATCGACTTCATCCCAACAGTTTGAGAGTAATAGGACTAGTACAACTCGTGCTTCTGATGACGAATATCATGTTTAAAGGGTTTTAAAACAATGGCATCGTGGCTTTCTAGGCTTGTGAAGATGCCACTTCCCAGCAGAACAGGCCTTTTCCGGACATTTTTATCATTTTTTAGTCAAACATTTTCATGAGTTGATACCGTCAGATTACAATCTATACTTGCAGCGCTGCAAAATTCCTAACGGACAAAAGTTCCAAAATGTTAAGCACGCTCTCCGAAGAACTTTTAAAAAAGTCTTTTTTTTCGAAAAGTAGACCTTTTTTGTAAATCGTACTTCCCCCATAAAATCATGTCAACATATGACAACATCATATGTTGATGATACGCATTCGACCCATCTTTTCCAGCTCTATCCGATGAAGTGGTTCTCATTGAGATTAAAAATCATCTAATGATAGAAAACAACAACTTTTAAAGGCGATTTTCCTCGTTTTTCAAAGTCTGAGTACGTGCTGTACCATTCTACGAAATTTATGATGTGGATTGACATATATTTCGCATGTACTCGACGTGGGCTGTTAAAAAACCAAGTTTTTGCCTTTGCCCAAACACATTCAGAAAAAGTGTTTTTCCAGCAAAAATACTACAGAATTTTCGTCTGTTTCATGGTTGTTAATCTCAATGAGAACCATTTCGTCGGATAGAGCTAGAAAAGATGGGTAGAATCCGTATCTTGCTGTCGAGTGTTGACATAATTTTATGGGGGAAGTACGGTTTACAAAAAAGGGCTACTTTCGAAAAAGCAGACTTTTTAAAAGTTCTCCTGAGAACGTGTTTAATATTTTGGAACTTTTGTCCGTTAGGAATTTTGCAGCGCTGCACGTATAGATTGTAATCTGACGGTACCAACTCATGAAAATGTTTGACTAAAAAATGATAAAAATGTCCGGAAAAGGCCTGTTCTGCTGGGAAATGGCATCTTCACAGGTCTAGAAGGCCACGATGCCGTTATTTTAAAACCTTTTAAACATGATATTCGTCATCAGAAGCACGAGTTGTACTAGTCCTATTACTCTCAAACTGTTGGGATGAGCTCGGTGTAAACATGGTACGTTTTCGAAAGAAGAACCACCGCGCATGTCCAGTACAACTATAATATTGCGACAAGACAAACAGCTAGGATGCTGCTCTGTTTAGTGATAATAGGCAAGGCCAGAGAAACAAAATAAAAATGATCTCAAGAGGATGCATTGAATAGAAACAAGGTTCATTTTACTTCTCAAATATCGAAAGTTCAATGGCAGCGCAAATGACTCAAAAAATCGAAACCGCTTTCTTCCATGTTATATGACTTTAAGTGGAGTCTTCTTTGACAATCAATGTTAACGTACGATTGAATTTCTTTTGTGAATTATATGTGTATGAAAAACAGATATTCGGAAATGTAGATCTCGATGTATGTTGACTGTGTTTTCTGATAGGTTCTCATAATTGAGTATTCACGGCGTGCGATAAAGATTATTAAAAGTTCACAACATTTTTTCGAAAAAACATACACTTAGAGGTGTTGTACTACTTAAAAAAGTACATTGAGCACTCAAAAAATTAAATGTAAATCTAACACAACTTAGATCTTAGAAATATTATGTCATTATAAAATGAATGTGAAATATTTTCTTTATTCTGCTGCTTGCAAGTGCTATTCATCGTCTTCGCCGTTAGGATCATCAGCAGTTGCTTCTTGATATTGTTGGTATTCTGCTATTAAATCGTTCATATTTGATTCAGCTTCAGTAAATTCCATTTCGTCCATACCTTGTTCAATATAACGAAATAAGAATGCTTTTCGACGAAACATGGCCGAAAATTGTTCACCAATACGTTTAAAAATTTCTTGAATTGCTGTATTGTTACCTGAAAAGATAAATCAAAAAAATAAGTCTTAAATGAATTATTCTCAAAATATGTTAGAAGTTCCTCTTCATAATATACTCACCAATAAATGTGGCTGCTAATTTAAGACCTTTTGGTGCAATATCACATACGGCCGTTTTAACATTATTCGGTATCCATTCAACAAAAAATGATGAATTTTTATTTTGTACCGATGTCATTTGTTCTTCGAGTTCTCTCATTGATACTTTACCACGAAATATTGCTGCCACTGTTAAATATCGTCCATGTCTTGGATCACATGCTGCCATCATATTTCCTGATGAAAATAATTGTTGACTCAAGTCCGCTACAGTCATTGTACGATATTGTTCTAGTCTAACACTGGTTAATGGTGCATAACCACACATAAAAAAATGTAAACGTGGAAATGGAATCATATTTACAGCTAATTTACGTAAATCAGCATTTAATTGACCTTTAAAAAAAAAAAAAAATTCTATTATCGTAGAGAAAAAGAAATAATAATGAAAAATGATTTAAATCTTACCCGGAAATCGAAGACAAGTTGTAACACCAGACATCTTAATTTAGAGAAGTATTTATTATTTAAATATAAACATTTCTTATGCAATTTTTCTTTCTACTTACAGTTGATGATACAAGATGATTTAAATCTTTATAAGTTGGTGAAGTTATTTTTAATGTACGAAAACAAATATCATATAGAGCTTCATTGTCAATACAACATGACTGATCGGTATTTTCAATTAACTGATGAATACTCAATGTAGTATTGTACGGTTCAACAACAACTTCGCTGACTTTTGGTGAAGGAAATACGGAATACGTATTCATTATACGATCAGGATATTCCTCACGCATTTTGGACAAAAGTAATGTACCCATACCACTTCCAGTACCTAAAAATACGATAGTACATTTAATATATATATTCTATTGAACATAGTAAAATAAATTCTTACCACCGCCAAGTGAATGTGTCAATTGAAATCCTTGTAAACAATCACATGCTTCCGATTCTTTTCGAACAACGTCCATAACATTTTCAATTAATTCAGCTCCCTCTGTATAATGACCGGTACCCCAATTATTACCTAATCGTTTAATGAAAGATAAACATAAAATTTCTTTTTTTTATAAATAAATTAAAAATTCGACATTTACCTGCACCATTTTGTCCAAAAACAAAATTATCTGGTCTGAATAATCCACCATATGCACTAGCTCTCACTGCATCCATTGTACCAGGTTCTAGATCAATTAGAACCGCTCTCGGTACATATCGTGCATCTAACAGAAAAAATAATATAGAATTCTTAAAAGAAACATGATCAAATATGTATACTTTGTCCTTCGGTAAAATAAACATTAATTCGTTCTAATTGAAGTGGTGATTCACCCTTATATTCTCCAGTTGAATCAATACCATGTTCTTCACATATAGTTTCCCAAAACTTTGATCCTATCTGATTTCCACATTGACCAACTTGTAAATGTAATATTTCTCTCATTTTTGATAAAATATGCGTACAAATATCGTTGAATATATTTATGTAATGCGTGAATTAATACCTGTATGATTTTTATGCATCTTCCTGTACAAGGGCAGGTAAATACAAGGTTGATTTTTGTATCCTTACTAGTAGAACATGACTAGCTATTCATCATCATCATATACATAAAAAAAAAAAAAAAAGAAATGCGAAAAGAAACAGATGCTCGAAAGATTGAAACTGCTATTAAGAGTAGGAGTGAGTACTGTGACGAAAAGAAGAATGAGTCAATCTTTCTCTTTATTTGATTGTCTATTCTATCTTAAATAGAAAGAAAAAAGAAAAGCGAAGAAATAGAGGTTTTGTGACTCATCGATTCATAATTAGAGCACAAATATTGACTTGACGTGATACATATCTAGTCTTACATAATGTGGTCAATACTGAATCATAATCAATGAATCATCAACAGATTTATATAATAACGCGTCTAATCGTTCATTCGTTTGATTTTAGAGAAATTGATCCAGACTGTCATCATGGACGTTTTCAACTATGAAAAATAGCAGTAAACGACTTTGACCAGTAATTCTGTTAGTCGATTGTATTTTGTGAGATATCAATGGGAGACTGCATCCCATTTTAGAAGAGCTTGCCTTTCCCTTTTCCAACTTTTCCCTTTCAACAAATAAAATCCTTGTGGATTGTGTATGTCAAAGTATCGAGCGATGTTGCTTATCTTTACGAGGATGTTTCTTCTGCCAGCCCCGATGGAATCCTATAGATTTCATCTAATAGCAACGTGGATATTCGGATATCCGCAGGATTTTTTGAAAACTTGCAGAATTTTATAAGTCTTTTTTCAGTGAACAGCAAGATAACGTCCCATATTGCAAAGCTAATACAATCAAACAAGGGTAGCTAACTTACAAACAGAAGTGGGATGTACCAGAGTGACGCCAATTAGCATTAATTATCACGTATTAATTATAGTCTCATACTTTAAAAAAGGAATTTTAAAAGCTTTTTGATGAAGCTGTAACCATAGATCTTTGGCTCTCATGCAAGAACGCTTCTACGATTATTTTTAATCGAACTGCAAGCTTTCCAAAAGGGGAATAACAATTCAAACTTTAATTAGAATTTAAACTTAATTAATTAATAACACTGTCAGTATTTGGCCAAATTTTGTTTTATTCTACAGGTATACCACTGAAGGTGTCCTCTATAAACCAGCCAAGTTTGAGGGTATGTCCAGGGGAAGGACATTTCCCTGAAGAATTCTGAATTAAAACAAAGAAACATGCCGGCAACTAGTATTCACTCTAGGTCATCATAAATGGTTTAGATGGTCTACCATATATCTCCATGTACATTGTTCATCCAGTCCGTTTGTCCGACGAGTCTGCAGAGAGAAATATTCATTGTAAAATTTTTGAGTTTAGTGCCAGCATTTGCACAAATTTAAAATTTTTTATTTTATCTACATAGGAACTTTAGCCGTTATCCAATGGAGTCTTATTAAGAAAATCGACTTTGGCTTGCTCTCCCAGTTTTTGGTACAATCGTTTTCTAAGAAAGCCTTAGAGAAGCTGTTATGGAAGAAATGCATTGGAGCTAACCTTTTAATTTAGCAATATTTATAGAATTTCGATAATCCTGTATCTCGATTTTTAATACAAAAAAACTGTTTTTAAAAACGATCTTTTTTAATTTAGAAATTCCAAAAGTGATCTTGCACATCTCATATTAATGTGGCAGTTGAAAAACGTTTGTATCATACTTTTCTAAAATGCTTTTCCGACTACTAGTTTCAACTAGCTGCGCACGCTGCCGAAATAGCTAAAGTAAAACCTACCTAAAAAAACAATTTCCGTCTGGTTTTATATTTTTAATCAAACTTGGTTTGGTATTAATATTCATTCTACGTACAATACCAAATGAAGGGATTGTTAGAGCCGCTGCATTGCTTCTTGTACGAAGCAATTGCAGTTCTATTGACTTTTGTATTATCCATTCTTTGGATGGTGGATTAAATGGCATTGTTTGGTCAATTATTGTGTCTGTTATGATACGCAAATTTTCCTTATCTTGATTGTTTTCATCATTTAGTATTTTAGTAGTTCTTGAATTTGAATCATTAGCACCTGGCTCTTGTGCTGAGGCTGAGACAAACGATAGTAGCAGTGATGGTGGTGGAGCCAGTGAGGTTTATTGTGACTACTGCTGCTTCTGCTAAAGGCCTGCTGACTTTGTTGCTTGAATTGCTGGTAACAGAATCTTGAGAAGCAGTTATAGTGGCATTTTCTGTTGGTAATAACTTTTGTGGACTAGATAATGTTCCTGCTTCTCCTGCTGCTGTAGTTTTCGCTATTGCTACTCCCGTGAGTGTTGTTGATTCTGTTGTTGGTGGTAGTAGTGGTGTTATTAATGTCCTCCTAACTCACCATCGTCTTTTATTAAAATTTTGGCTGCTTTGGTTGATGGTGGACGTTGTTGAAGACGTTTTAATTTGGTTCTAACTATTGTTGTTTTGCCACCATCTCCAATATGTGTTTTGTAAAACTGTGTATGTTTTCTGCTTTGTTTTGGTCGTCTACGAGGATGAACAACACGATTTATTGTAAATAATGGTGCCAAATTCTGTAGAAATGTTCTAGTAAAATCAGTTGTTGTAGGACTTGTGACCACTGCTGTTTGTGTTTCTGCTGGTTTTTTTAGTCTACAAATAAAAATGAGTAAACAAATGAACAAAGGACAAATTTTTTCATTCCGGATGTGAACCTCTCATAGAGTTCTTGCAAGTTTTCCGCACAGAAACGCTTGATTAAACGAGGAAAGCCGGAACAGTTAAAAACGTCCCTCATTGTATCGTAAAAGGAATCCCTTATATAATCAGCGTCGAATTCTGATGAACACAGCTTGCATTTCTTTGGCGAAACTGGAAAGTTTTTGTCTCACTTTTACTTAAAGCAAGTACCATTCGATACAGAAGTTGATACTGGATCCGAATATCAGGTCTTAAGTTTAAAAAGACTATATCAGGACCGAAAAATTTCACTTCATTTATATAGTGTCACTAAAAACATAACTCAAATACTGACGGCTCAATCAGCCCAACATGTAAACCTTAGCTTCAAAATGTAATTTATAGTCAAAAGTAATGTGCTGTTTCAAAAATTTAAAACGAAAATCGATTCTAATGAATCATATCCGCTCAGCAAATCATTAGAGGCCAGAGATTCGGGAAAACTCGCTCGTACCTGCAGTAATCAGCCTATCGCTCTTCGACTGTAGTAGTGAACAATGCGAAATGAATATGGCAATATCTAAAGCTAAAACTACCCATAATCGGGTGATATGTACTGCTGTCTTTCGGTCCATGATTTAAATAAGTTCTTTAGATCTTCTAAACGTTCATGGAATTCATCAGTTCCCAACTGGGTCAAATAATTATTAATCATATACAGTTCTTTCCAAGCAAGTTGGTTTTTTCTGATACCGTCAAGTAATGGAGGTTATCATTAAAATTTGCCTGATCATTTTCGTCCTCATCACTTGAATTTGATAAATAATCAGATGTGGGAATATTGCTATTTAAATTCTTTGATGTTGTATGTGAACATGGTACAGGGTTAAAGGATATATCATTTACTGTTGTACAACGAAGCCATCGTGGTGCAATTAATGTGTAATTCAAGGTAAGTTTATCAATCTGTTTTAAATAAAATAATACATGTAAACAAGACAATTGCATTGTGCAGCTAAAATAACATGAACACGATTGTAAAAATTTATTAATATTGTATGATTTATTTTTATCAAGATTTGTTATGGTAATAATATCATTATGGCTAGTATTATCATATTCGTTATCATTATCGAATGAATTCATGTCAGCAATGGCCATTTGAATGCGATCCATGAACTACAGTTGTTGATTAACAAATTTGCAGGCAGAATCTAGGTACAACACACAAAAAATAAATCACTTCTAAGTTATTTTATGAGAGCTGATGAAAAATAGTGAGTCATCGGTCTTTAGCTATCAACCATTAGTCATCTATTGAACAATTGGCGGTTGTTCTCAATCGAAAATTAAGAAAAACTCTAATAACTACCATTGATGAACGATTGACTCGATTATAAAAGAAATATTTATCGGTTGTTCCTGAGCTTTGCGATAAACTGATAAGATCAATACCGGCATGTATCGTTATGTATATTAAAGCCAAAGGCAGACAGATAAGTTTCTATACATTTTCTGTTTTGTGTACAAAATTTTCTTTTAAAAAAAAGTAGCTACTGTTCAGAACTTTTCGAACAGAGAGATTTTCTGCAAATAAAATATTATTTTCCATTAAAGGTAATATAACCAAACAGGGTGTCTGCTATAAAGTAGAAACAAAACGTTAACTTGTAAGCCTTTGAAGGTTTGCTAATAGGCATGCACCGATTTCGATTAAAATTCCGAAATCGAAAATATTCGAACCTTCGATTATTCGAAATCGAAAATAATCGAACCTTTTTTCTGTTTCTGGCAAAATACTAGAGCGACATGAGAGTTCAGATTATTTGTGTAAAGTGTAAAATGAAGTTAAGATGGATCTTGATTAGGCATGCAACGTAAAGGTTACCGTTACCGTTTTACCGGTTTT
>CAJNOQ010009540.1:0-10195 GCA_905250885.1 Didymodactylos carnosus
GGCTGCAGCAAAATTCACGGTTTTCTGGATTTGGGCTCTTAGTGCGCCATCTATTACAAAATAACGAAAGCATGTTTTGAGCTCGCGGTTGCGTGGATTTGTAGTAGACAGTATCTGCTACTCATGGTAAAATCGTCAAGGCTAAGTAATATGTTGTTACTGCGTTAGAAGAGTTTAAATTTGGCAAATTTTCAAGATGGCGGAATCTACGTTTTTCAGGGCTTTTCGTAAAATATCAATATCTCAGCAACGATACCACTTTTCGATTTGCGCCTTTCACCAAAATTCCTTAAAATGTTTGGTCTACAAAAGCCCCCTACTTTGGAAAAGTTTCGAGAACATCGATTGAAGGCCACCCCGCTGTAACAGGTCGTGGCTTACGTGCAATGGCTCTTAAGGGTATTTCAGGGAAAACTATTCAAGTGATACGAGCGGTTCCATAATGCAGAAAATACTTGACTCTATCAGAGAACATATTTGGCTGCAATTGGAAAAATTAGTAATGAACAAGATAGTCATATCCATAAGACTAAATAAAAGAAAAGCGAAAACAGAGAAAATATAATTAATTAGAATAAATGATGTTTGACAATACGATGTTTTTTAAGAAGCTGTTTCACATGGTGAAAGTTCTGATCTGTTTCTTCAAGGTAATGAGAACTTTTTATCGTTCAATGTCTCATGATACAGATAAAAAAATGACACAATTGGTATTAAAAGCCTATAATTTGGTGCAGCCAAAACTGTATACCCTTATTTTAGTCAATGTGGGTTAACACAAAAGCATAGATGAAAGTTATGAAATAGAGGCAAAAAACATTTTAAGTTACTGATTTCAAATATTCCAAAAGTATGTTGTAAAATTGCTCCGATTTAAATAAAAAATGTTGTAGAAAGTGATGAATTATTTTGCAAAATATTGTAAATATTAAATTTTTCAATTAACAAAAAAATTAAATGTTATCTATGCCTCCTTTGTCCATCTGTTCGCATGATCGATATATATCTAAATAGAAACGAAAACACCACAAAGAACCATTTTTAGCTGAAGTAACCGCTACTTATCTGAAGTTCGTGAGGACGGTTTCTACTGGATTGGCGTTGATGCCCATTTTATGCGACTTGACTATTTGCTTTATCTATAAGAGAATAGAAATCCGATTTAAGCCAGATACCCGAGAAAGTTGTTATCATTTCTGAGGTGTAAAAACATGTATTCCACAGGAAAGAATTGATTGATGAAAAAGAAAAGCTTAGTTAATGTTTTTTATTTTGAAAGCTTTTCCAAAACAGGAGAAAAACAAAAACTTAAACACGAATGAGGTCATCCATCATTCGTCAGGTGATGGAGGAATGGCCGACATCGCTTGTTGTTCGTCGGGAGCCAGCTATTGTTTTTGTGGTATTGGTGGTGGAGGAGCATCTGGTTGTGGGACGTGATTCACTAGTCTCACCGGTTGTTGTCCAACCCTAAAATGAAGAAAAGAGAATAGCAGATTATATTCATGTAGGCAGTAGATATATAGTGACACACCTCTAACTTATTTTTGATCTTCTCACTCCTTCGCCTTTCTATGTGTTAACTATCTCATATAGTAATCTTCTTGATTTCTGATCGTCTCATAACATAAAACATGAATTCTCAGGAACGTAGAAGATCAGAAAGTCACAAAATTTTCATTTGGAATAATCAAGGCATACAGAGACGAAGGAGTGAAAAGATTAGAAGGTAAGTATATCAGATAGTCACAACATGCTTCTTTCACTGTTGTAACACTTTTCTCAGTATAAAATGACCGTCGGAATAAATTCTATCCTCGGATACATCTATACAAAATAATTTCTCTGGGAAGAGTATTCCACATAACTAAACGTCCAAAAATAACGTAAAGTTATACTTACAACTGATAGTATCCATATGATAATGGCCACGGGTTGAGAGACTGCTACTGGTCTCTTCTATAACAGAAAGAAAAAAAAAGAACGGATAAGTATATTGATGTTGAAGCAGACTAGTTATATTTACATTTGAACGTATTGCTGTTCTTGAAAACGAACGTTAATCATAAAAAAAGAGAGAAAGAAAATAAAAATAAATTGTTGAAACCACTGATAAAAATCCTCCAAAAACTATCGAAATTCAACCTTTCTGATGAGAACATACAGCTAATCAAGAAATCTGTGAGGCATTCAAACTTTTTTTTACGCATATTTTTTTTCGGAACACTTGGAGAAAAATACATTATAATTTAGCATAAAATGCATAAGGTTAATTTTATTAAATGATCGCACGTTTTTCTTCAACAACTAAGAGAGAAAATATTACGTTGGCAAAAACGAGAACCTGTTTCCGAAAAAGGCCGAGACTAAAAAACATATACTCACATTTGTCCACCATTTAACGGATAGTTATGTGACGACTGTGTACCACTATAATCAGCACCGTAAACAAAACTACCGCCTTGTCTGAATAAACAAAGGAAAATTAGGTTTAGTGAAAAGTAGAGAGATTTCATCGTTTTTCTTGCAGATTGTTGTTTTCAAGCAATAAAAATAGAAGGAAAAAAATAATACCAGTGCTAGATTAATTTTATTAAATGACCGCACGTTTTTCTTCAACAATTCAGATAGAAAATATTACGTTGGTAAAAAAGAGAACCTGTTTTCGAAAAAGGCGGAAACTAGAAAACATATATCACATTTGTCCACCAATTTGTTCATCACTTAACGGACAGTTGTTTGACGACTGTGTACCACCACAATCACCACCGTAAAGAAAACCACCACCTATGCCGCCTTGTCTGAATAAATAAAGGAAAAATATAGGTATTTAACTTGCTGAATTTCAACAAAGAAAGAAACGGATATAAATAGCAATACTGGGAGGGATACATTTTATATAGAGGCCAGTCTAGTGAAAAGTGAGCGATAGTATACTGAATATGTACAGAGTAACAGCATAAAATATACTGCATATAACGGACAAAATAAAATGGACTGTATGATAAAATAAAATAACAAAGATTCTAAGATGTTTTCTTCTCTGTTATTTTATCCGTTTATACACGGTGTGAGCAATAGTATAGTGAATAGTTAGAGAGTAACAAGATAAAAAAATGTGCTGTGTATAAACGGATAAAATAAAATAACAGAGAAGAAAACATCTAGGGATCGTTGTTATTTTATCTTGCAATCCATTTTATTTTGTTCGTTTATATACAGTATATTTTGTCTAATGAAAAGGTTTTTCACTAGACCTGACTGACGTCTATATGAATATATGTCTTCTGACAACAACATTTTCCATAGCTTTGATGACGAGATAGGGACCGCTTACGACGAAACTAAACCTTAAGAAAGCATTAACAGAAATAGATAATATGCTACATACGCACTCACATCTGGTATGAGACTGTAAACACCGGCGTCATACGGTGAATGATCTTTCGCTTTATGTCCAGGTCTTTCACACACGTAACATAATCGTGCTGATGTGTGGTACATGTGAAATTACGGTGAATCAAGAGACACAGCAAGAAAACCGCAACTATTTTCTTGTGTTTCTTAGCTCAAGAAGTAGTATTCTGTAAGAAACATAAGAAATGTCTGACACATGCAAAAGATTTAAATATGACTACTGTCGACGAATACGAAGGTTAAGGCATTCATACTTTCCGTTACTAAAAACAAAAGAACATTTTTCAACTTGTAATAAGGTACGGTATATACTGTCTTTATAAGCTACAGATATAGTTCATATTCTGAAATTTATGTGACTGACATGTGTGTTTCTTATTCTTATTTCAATGTGTTCTTATCTCAAAACATTTGTTATTTTTATTTCAAAGGAGGCATGCACAAAGAAGAATGGTGTCTGTTGAATACAGGATATCTTATTTTCTGAATATGATGTGAGGATCATTTGTACTTGCACTTTTTGTAGTTTATATTTTTACATTTGCTTTTCCAACTTAAAAGCAGAATTACAGCTCAAACAAAAACAGGATTTTACAGAGTAAGTGCACAGCAGTTTCAGTGAGAGAGAGTAGAGGGAAATTCTGTTTTTTATTTTTGAAAAATTTAAAATTTTTCCTTTAACCATTCTGAATATCAAAAAATATATACGGTGGAGATGGATTTGTAAATGCTAAGATTCACACTTTTTTCGTTGAAACAAACATAAAAAATGTAAGAAAGCATACAAAGTAAGAAAAGTGGTTCAGCTTTGATATACTCATAGTCTGCATGAGATCTGAAATCATTCATGCTTAACGTGTGATAAATTTGTAACTGCCATGTACTGCCTTGAATGCATCATGTTCTCGAAGAAAAGGCCGAGTAAAACATGTTACATCACTTGTTAAATGCTGTAACCAAAACTTTTACCCTTTTAAGTCGGTTACGGTCCGTGAATTAAGAATTTTTTTCTTTTTTGTGATTTTGTCATCTCTTTCTCAGTTCGAAGTGATTGATTCTTTTATTTCTGCCAATAAATGAAGTTGCTTGACTTCTTGAGATCAAGATCATGAGTCAGGAAGAATAATAAAAGAATGTAAATTTCTTGACCATGAAGTTCAAGATCTTAGAGCATTTCGTGAGCCAAGATCTTAATAAGAAATTCAAATAAACAGTTTTACTAGGATTAAAAGAAGCGTCCATCACTTCTTTCTGTCCTACATATGTGACGAAAAAAGTACAAGCGTGTTACATGATTTAAGAAATAGACATCGGCGGGCCAGGATCAGCTTTTTGGTGTGGCAAAATTATTAAAAAGTGTAAGAAACTTCTAAAAAAAATACTGGTACAGGAAAACCCATAACGAATAAAAGTTTTTGGTGTGGCAACTGCCACACTTTGCTATAATGGTGGCGCGCCACTGGAAATAGAGATTGACGAGACGCACGTATGTTATCATTTCGAGGATGGTAAAAAAACAGACAAAACAATCCCTAAACAAGGAAAATGTGAAGACTAAACTTTTCCATTATCTTGAAGGGAAAGGGATTCAAATTTTTAAAAAGTTGACCGCGAAAGATATGAACTAACCTGTTCTAAATATATGTCATTCTTTTAGATTTAGATTTTTGGATAGACGTAAATCTGAGATAAAAGGTTTTTTCTATTGTTTTTATAATTCAACTGTTTTACTCGAATACAATCTTTTAAAGCAGTGCAATAAAAGGTTGTGGTTGTTGGGC
Source organism: Didymodactylos carnosus (assembly GCA_905250885.1). Taxonomy (NCBI): domain Eukaryota; kingdom Metazoa; phylum Rotifera; class Eurotatoria; order Philodinida; family Philodinidae; genus Didymodactylos; species Didymodactylos carnosus. Next base: position 5,199 of record CAJNOQ010009540.1, read on the forward strand.
ATGATTTAAATGATGATAGTTTGAAAAGTGATACTGCTCTTGAAAAACTTGAATCTCGTGTTGTTGAGACGCTACGAGCCCGCAAGAAGTGTGCATTGAAGGAGAGTATTAAACGTGCTTGTAAATGTGCAGTATCCCTAGTATTATCTAAGGCAAACAAAAAACTTGATTTTTTATCGGTTTATATTAAGGAAAAGCATGTGGAAATGGTGATGGATGACTGTGTGTCCCAAGATCAGAATGAAGGCTCTGTGTATGTAACACATAACCGAGATGATAGCATATCTGTTTCAGGGGATGATAATGCCGCTTTAACTAACGATACTACATCGCCGTCACGAAGTGAAGTGTTTCAAATCAGGTAATAATATTTCCTAAAAGTGTGCGAGTTGTTGATAACGAAGAAAAAATTTCTTTTGACTTTTTGAATTCTATTTTACACGTCAAAGCTAATTTCCAGTATTTATCCCGTTTTTTCAAGCAATGTGTAGCAACAGTACTAAGCGGTTAGATGTGACTCGTATTTTTGAAGCTGTGTGCTACTTTGTATTTGTGGAGTTGAATTGTTATGTTGATTGTGAGGACTTAAAGCGTGAAATTTCTCATGAAATTTCTCCGCAAAGCTTCTCGTACCACCGGGTATTTTTCAAGTTACACACGAGTCGAATGAAATTTTAAAAAATGTGATTCCTGTTCATTTTCGAGAACAAAAGCGCTGAAGTTTGTTCGTTATAATGGCAGGGATATTCCGGTAACAAAGTTTGTAGAAGGAGATATGATGAATTTTGCGTATATAATGAGTCTGGTAGGGTTTAATTCAAATGATCCCTGTGTTTGGTGTACAGTTAGTAAAGAGGATTTGAAACCGCCAGATTTGACGTCTTGTTATGACACAGGAAAGAAAGCGCGAAGCTTATTCGAACAGAAAATGTGTCTGAAAGATGTCGACGCAAAAGGAAAGAAAATAGCAAACTACCACTAGGATAATCACTGAAATCAAAAAAATCGTCAAAAACTGGCCTATATTTTTATGTAATCGACACACTCCACATGAAACTGCGAGTGTATGATTATATCTTGGACGAAATACTTAGTCGAGCTTCACAGCAGACACGCTATGCTCAGCCTCATATATCGGAAATGGAAAAGAAAGCTGAGATACTGAACGAATATGTGAAAGAGCAAATAGACAAAAGAGTATGGTTTAATTACGCAGAAGCAAAAACACCATCTCTGGGACAGATAAAGCTAATCGCATACGTGTACCTCTAAATGACAAGCTTGGTGACAATCTTCAGGACATTTTGTTCGAGAGCTTTGTATATGACAAGATATTAAAAGAACCTTATGAGAGTGACGCGAGAAATATCGTTGAAAGGTTTCAGAGAATTCTGTGGGTACTGAAAAAGCGGAAACAGATTAGAAGGAATATAGATTTGATGAAGCTGTGTGTTGAGAATTCTCAATTTCGTTCTTGTTCAAGATTAAAGCTTAAACCAAACCAAACCATGATTAAAACTACACCTCAAAAAAACCATTTTCACCCCCTCTGGAAAAAATTCCGCATCCAAACTTCTCTCTCCTTAATTGAACTTTATTTAGAGTATGTTCCCCATTTCTTCCCTTTGCCCAAAGCAAACCTCAACTACTCTATATCATTCGATACCGGGCTACAAAAGGATATATATATATTACTGAGCACAAATGGGTCTTGATGTCAGAACAGTAGAAATACTAGCTCCTACTTCCGCAAATCGATAGATCAACAGCGTTCATCGCTTATATTTATCGTTAACCACGCCAGTTTATATATCATTAGATAGAGAGTTTTACGGCTACAAAATGATATCTAGGATATTCAGAACAAATGGGACCTGGGTGCCGTAACACTAGAAATACTGGTCCCGATCTCCACGGTTTTATATCCATTGATGCCGAAAATATCCCTCTCCAGTAGTATTTTTAGTGTTAGGACACCCAGGGCCCTTTTTTACCTCATATTCTAGAGCTCAGCAAGCTGAACTGGATGGTGGAAACCGCGAGTGTCCAGCCTTGTTAGAAAAGAACCTATAGCCGTTCACTTTCCCGCGGATTTGGCCTCACTTCTAGTCACCTTCAGTTCTCCATAAAATAAGATGCGAAATTAAAAATCGAACGATAAATGTCTGCTTTTCTGTTTTCTTTAACTCAGAAAATGTTTTTTAGAGATGCATGTGCTCCTAGGTAATCTACCTTACCACACTTTTATAAGATTTTTCTTCAAACGAAGAAACTTCATATGAACGCATAGAAATGTTTTATCTGAATCGCGAACGCGCCGTGATTCGATCTGATGTAAGTCGCGAACATGACGCAGTTTGTTTTTAATCGCGGTCGCGACATAATCTGAACCGCGAACTCGATGTGACTTGAAGCACGAACGCGACGCGGGACAATTTTCACTGAACGCTATCACCGGTTTTTCGCGGAACGCGCAAACTTCGCGGCCGCGACATATCAGGTTCTTTTAATATCTTGTCAAGATGCTGGCCAACTTTTTATGATGTTGTATCACACAGTCGCATTGAAAATGCGATACAGTTCGAACACGACATTAACACGGGTGAATTTATATTCATAATGTTAAAAAGCCTGTAACTCGGTTGTCCCCGATCGCAGAAACCTAGCAAGCATCTTCTGTTTTGGAGAATTCAAGGGGATCTCCAATGATATGGTTGAAAGGCTTCTGAAAGAAACTTTAAGTTCACTAGGTTTTCTAGAATCTCTATCTCAAAACTACGACATGTAGCATAACGTTTTTCCATCGAAATATATAGAACTCGATGCGCTCTTTCATTCGACACCTAGGTTCTATGTTAGGGAATGTAGTCAGCAGACGTTCTACAAGTCAAGCCAAATCCGCCGGAAAACGATGAAAATGCATTTTTCTGCTGCGACGGTAAAACGGCTATAGCTTCTTTTCTATCAAGGCTGGACATTTGCGGCTTTCGCCATTCAGTGCAGCTTGCTGAGCTCTAGAATATGAGATAGGTCTTGTCACTGACGTGAACGGCCGATGTAAATGGTAAACGGTTTTATATGACTTAGCCTATCCATTGATGCCGAAAATATCCTTCTTCAGTAGTAGTTCTAGTGTTAGGACACCCAGGTCCCATTTTTTTCCCGTCCTCCGATAGGTCAACAGCGTTCATCGCTTATATTTATCGTTAACCACGCCAGTTTATATATCATTAGATAGAAAATTTTACAGGATACAAAATGATATATATATAATATTGAGAAAAAAAGGGCCCTGGGTGTCCTAACACTAAAAATACTACTGGAGAGGGATATTTTCGGCATCAATGGATATAAAACCGTGGAGATCGGGACCAGTATTTCTAGTGTTACGGCACCCAGGTCCCATTTGTTCTGAATATCCTAGATATCATTTTGTAGCCGTAAAACTCTCTATCTAATGATATATAAACTGGCGTGGTTAACGATAAATATAAGCGATGAACGCTGTTGATCTATCGATTTGCGGAAGTAGGAGCTAGTATTTCTACTGTTCTGACACCAAGACCCATTTGTGCTCAGTAATATATATATATCCTTTTGTAGCCCGGTATCGAATGATATAGAGTAGTTGAGGTTTGCTTCGGGCAAAGGGAAGAAATGGGGAACATACTCTAAATAAAATTCAGTTACAGATCTTTGCTGCTTCTCTGGAGGACACCACTAACTAATAGGCTAGTTTTGTTCCGCAAACGATATAGTTCTTGCAGATGTGTTTCGGGAATATCTGTCCCTTATATCTCGTTAGATCTTATGCTGACTCACGGAATACGCATGGTTCACAGAGAGTGTTGGTTGGGTAGATGGGCTGTAGGGAAGGGAGAGTGACTGCAGACTCTTCATTATACACAAGTAACTATGTGTATGGTAGAAGATCTTATTCGTGGTGTGTCAGACACAATGCAGACTTTAAGAACCAATTGCTCTTACGTGCTCAGTCATCTTTCTACCTTATACTATAAAACAGTCAATTTATCGTCACTAAATACCGGTGGTGGAGCTCGAAAGAAATTGAGTACTGCGATCAGACTCGATTTATCTCAGATTTCTGAGCTCGTTTTCAAAAACAAGTATTGCCACTAGATTGAGTGTGAGGGATTACTTATGTTGCATCCGATTTTAAGACTATCCGAAGTCAGCAAACACCATTCAGGAGACTCTACACGAATCTGATCGAATCTTTCTATGAATACGTTTTCGTTTTTTTCTGTTTCTCTCTCGGTTCTTCTTTGTGTAAAAACCAAACTATAACAAAAACACGTGCAAAAAGAAGTATACGGCGTGAAAAAGAGAGCTAAGAAGGACAACAGAGAAAAATGTAAGTAACATTTGTTTACTTCTTTTAATCTATTTGCTAATATTGTAATTTTCGCACTTTCTATTTTCCTTCCATATTACATCGTGGAACGCACTCATTAGCGAAAAAAAAATACTATAAGCATATTCAACGTCTAAAGGACGGCGGACGATAAGAGACAAAATCGGCCCACGCTCAAATCAGTCTTATGTTAACTCAACTGATGTAGTTTTTGTCCACGATTAACGCTAACATATTTTTAAATCTCAAAAATCCTTCTCACTGCCCCTAGAAACCTTCTAGCAACAAAAACTCTTCTCGCGTTAACCGACGTTTTCTCAAAGTATTTACATTAGTTAACCTGTTTCACCCAGACCAAATATCAACTGTTATACACCGTTCGATAGAGAATTTCACAAGCTACAAAATGAGATATGAGAAAGCCTTAAGATAATATAACTGGGTAGTCTAAGATCCGAATATTTGGTAGAATCTGGGGAAACAGGTAGGTAAACGTCGTTCATCTCTATAATAGTGACTAATCTTCCCGTTCACCACTCTACTTGACACATCATTCGAGAGAGAATTTCACTGGCTTCAAAATGATATATAAGATAGTCTTAAGAAAATATAACTGGGTAGT
>CAJNOQ010009541.1:0-10195 GCA_905250885.1 Didymodactylos carnosus
AACAAAATACACGAGATTTTAGTGACATACACGGGACATTAATGAAATACACGAGATATTAGTAAAACACAGGAAATCTTAGCTATGTAGCTGAGAAATCACTGAATATATGAGATATTAGCATATTGATTTAGATATCGGGGCGAGGGTGAATGAGAGTGAGTAGCGGCTCTTTGATTTTTGGAATTTGCACGGAATGGTGGAACAAGACGCTATCCGTTCTAGAAAAATAAAAGTACCCATTATCTGGCTATAGTGAAACGCTATTTGCAAGCACGCCTTTTGGAATGGGGACCCGAAGTATCCCCTCGCCTTTTGAACGAAACCTAGTGAGTTATAGGCTATCGATGATGCTGATTCTGAATATGAATATGAGAGCTGCACTTAAGGCTTCGAAGACCCGGTTTTCTGAAAAACCAGTGTTTCAGAAACTCTGAGTTATAGAATTTACAAGAAAAGCCCTAAATATTTATTGTCAACTCGAAGCTACAGAAATAAGGAGAAATTAATTTAGGCTCTTCGTGTAAATCCTATAACTTTGCAAAGAAAGGTCATGTAGAGCTGGGAGAGGTCTCATTTTAATCAGAAATGTGCGGGCTATGAGCATGGCTCATTAAGAAAAGCTTTGGATGTTTTTCAGAAAACCGGGTCTTCGAAGCCTTAAGGGCAGCTCTCATATTCATATTCGGAATCAGCATCATCGATAGCCTATAACTCACTAGGTTTCGTTCAAAAAGCGAGGGGACACTTCGGATACTTCCCTTGTCAGCTTCAAGGATTTCTTTTATCTACCAACAATAAAAGACTACTAACAAATCACACTTTTAGTTCCCTAATATCTCGTGTACTTTACTAAAATCTCGGAAATTCTTAATATCTAAATCAATATGCTAATATCTCATGTATTCACCAAAATCGCACTTTTAGTGCCCTAATATCTCAGGTATTATATTAGTTTCTCATGTAACAGCTAAAATCTCGTGGGCTTCACCAATATCTCGTGTATCTTGTTGATATCTAAAATCGCGAGATATCAGGCATTCCTCGCACCCAGAGTCATTCCTGACAGTTAGCAGTTTGTCTTGTTAGCAGTCAACATCTTGTTTCAAGAACATTATCTATCTGCGAGGATTTTCAGCAATGTGCATTTATATTAATAAGTAAAAATTATCTATTCTTCTTTGTTGACATATGTTAAAAGGTTTTCTGAGTCCTAAATTACTGCTGATCTCTGTTATCAGACTATATTCTACGTTAGAAATGAAATCCACGGCTGCTGTCAAACTGTGAGGATAGAAAGTAATTACATGTTATTTCTGCAGCTCTTAGAGTCAGCATTTTTGAAAATCTGCGTAAAATTGTGACGTCTTTATGCTTAAGTCTTAATTTTCATAGCCGTTCAGCGAAAGTTCTGCGTCATAAAAGTTGTCACATTTCGTTAAAGTCGTCTTTCTTATGCAATGATGTATAGATTCAATTGACTAGACTATGCCAATAATCTTGACATCTATAATGACTGTTCATTTGTTCATCCGCCATCTTTGCACTCATTTTAGCCGTTTCTTCTTAATATATTATTCTGAGTTTCTGAAAAACTGGCTTTTCAGAAAACCGGGTCTTCGAAGCCTTAAGGGCAGCTCTCATATTCATATTCGGAATCAGCATCATCGATAGCCTATAACTCACTAGGTTTCGTACACTTCGGGTACGCTCCGTATATTAAAATGAAAACGACGACAGCGACGGACGCTTTCTATCTGCTCTTAATACATACAACAGGTGTAGTTTATGCCCAGTTCTCTTCCTTTCTTTCTTCTCTGTGCCTGCTAGTTTGCCGACTCGGGAGAGAGAGAGAAGCACTGTGTAAAAAAGGTATAACACAGTAAACACAATACACCCTCACAAAATAGCACCCTTTTTTTCTGTTCGACGTCTGTCTGCTGTTCTGTTAAAAAAAGAAATTTGCTTTTTTCTGTTCTGTTCTTATACCGTTGTTGTTTTTCGTAGATAATACAGCTTGCTTCTATTTGCAAATAATGTACGACAGGGTGTCGACGCCCAGAAAGTGCTGTTAAAAAAGGATTCTTCTTAGCTTTGAAAAAGGGAAGTTTGTTTTTTCTTCTTTTTATACACATGCACGTTCCTAGAGGAAAGGAAAAACTTAGCGCAAAATGTCTTCCTTTAGCTTCGCTCTTGTATCTCAAGTAAGTAAACTCGTTCTAATCAATTAGTAAATACAATCAACATTGAGTAGATTCATGTAAAAGGGTTCATCATCCCCAAAGAGTAAATTTAGCATCCAACTGTTTGTTATATCGACCACCCTTTACTTCCACCTTATTCAAAATGTCTCTTATTCCTGCCAGTTCTTCTTTGCTCAACTGAATTTCATTTGCTTTTGCATTTTCGGCCACTCGTTCTTTACTCGTTGCACCCGGAATAGGAATGATATTATCCCCTTGTGCTAAAACCCAAGCAAGAGCCAATTGAGCCGGTGTACATCCACGTTTCTTTGCAAAGGCACTCAATTGATCGACCAATTGTATATTGTTTCCCCAATTTTCTGGTTGAAAACGATCAAAGCGACGACGCAGGTCGTTCTCAGGTAGATCTTCAGGCTGTGAAGAAAGAAACGTCTTTGTGATATATGCACTGTCCTCTGCAGAAGAGGAAAAAGTACGTACCTTTTTAAGTTCTCCCGTTAAGAAACCTCGTCCCAAAGGCGAATAGGCAATCACTGAAATGCCCAATTCCTTGCATGTTTCCAGTACCCCATTTGTTTCCGCTTCCGTGCTCCAGAGTGAATATTCTTAATGAATTAAAGGAAATTAAGGAACGCAAAGAGATGAAATACGAACGAACCAATTTCAACAGCAGTAATAGGATGAACTGCATATGCTCTTCGAATTGTCTCGGCAGAACATTCGGACAAGCCAATGTGGGAGATTTTTCCCTCTTTCACAAGTTGAGCGAGAGCTTTTATTGTTGTTTCAATCGGCGTTTTCTGATCCACTCGACCACATTGAAATAGATCGAGTTTTTTCGTTGGACCAAGATGTTGAAGGATATTTTCTACATTCTTTCGAACTCCTTCTTCACTTCCATCGGGTGAAAATGTTTGCAAATTCATACCTCCTTTTACACTCAGGAAGATCTAAGAATAAGAAGAGGAAGAGTATAGCCGTCTCTAGACATTTGATTCCAGAATAGCAGTTTCTTTTCAAAGCTTTTTCTTATTCCGGTTTTCAACTATAAGTGCACACTTATCTTTTTTTCAAATGCTTTGAGCACTCGTGCTTGTTTGTACAGACTGTACCCTTTTGTCATTCTCCTTTCCTCAGCTCAGCAAAGGCGAGGAAAGAACTGCGACCGACTTGGTTCAAAGTTCTTTACATAATGAAATGGTATATGAAGTATTTTCAAAACGACGATGTCAACAAATAGGAAATTCTGCCACAAAAATGAGATACTGGAAGATTTCATGCTTCCAAACAAACAAACATTTCCTGACTCAGAGGAGCTCTGTCACACAGTACATCAGTCTGAAGAAGAAGAAAGACCAACCTTGGGAGCATCTTGTGGATATTTGTCAAAGTATCTCTTGAGAAGATCAAGATTGAGTGTCGGCTCTGGTGTGCCATAAAATTCACCCGAATCCCAAAAGGTACAACCAGTTTCGAGAGCCGTTTTCATGGCTGCAAATGCTTGTTCATCGGGTGTTTGCACTGCACGCCACGTCATTCCCATGAGGCCAAAGCCAATTTTTCCAACCGACAGGGAAGAAGCCATTTTTTTTGAAGTTAATCGACTAGAAAGATAGTGATCTAGAAGGAAGTATGGAAACAGAAAACGATTGTCAAAAGGATTCAGATAGTATGCGCATAAACAAACACACAGGGTTAGGTACAGCAGAATTGCTAGCACTACAGTTTTTTCAGATTTTTTAACGAGTTGAGCGGTCTTTCATACTTTGTTGTAAGAGCTGAACAATTTGCACGATCACATCTCTTTCTTCACTTCGACGATAAGGAAAAACACTACTGTAGCTGTAGGTCACTTACCAACTGTGTGCTGGATATTGTTTCAGAAGAAAAGAAAGTATCTCGACTTGCCTTTATAGTGACAACATAATGAGGAAGAAAAAAAAGAAAGCTGACAAATTAAGAAAAAATAACACACTCATTCACTTTTTTTTTGCTTTGTAATGCTTTCAGAGCACAAAACGAGACGTGCGTGCGTGAGTACCTTAAGAACAAGAAAAATAGAGAGGACAGACAAAGCCGTGCTCAACTCACAGTTAGAACGAACGAAAGGAGCGAGGACAGAAGGAAGAAAAAGAGAGAAAGAAGAAAGAAGAAATAGAAATGTATAGATATTGGGCCATGCAGTTCTCTAAGTTCAAGGATAGACAAAGAATGCGGCTGTTAAGCTATCTTCCGTTTTTCCAACACTACGGTCATGTTATCCTTCAATATTTCAGAAAAATAAAGTCTATCTCCATGTCCAAGTTCTGGTACAAAGACATTTCATCATATCTATTGTGTGTGTGTGCCTTATACTAATGCCCCCCTGCAAAAGTTTCGGTAAACGTTAACCTGCCAGAGGTGAGCGATAATAAGAAACCCTTAAATTGAACTATTTGACTTTAGACAATTTTTGAACAGATTTCTTATGTGTAAAACTCAGTGATTTATTTGCTGAGAACTTTATTCTTTTGCATGCTTGTATGTGCCAAACGGTATGTGTCTGAAACTCTCTAATTGATGAATACTCAATTTCAGTTGATAACAGTGGTTTAGTCTTCTACTGTCGTGTGGGTTTACAGTTTATTGATGAAACTTATTTTCTTTCTCTACTTGTTCTACTAGCCAAGAATAAGTGGCTATCGTATGAATAAACGATTGTCGCCTATGCATTAGAGAAGAAAACAAACTATATAAACGATAATCGCATATCGGTAAGGAAATATATAAGATAGACGATAGAAAATAACAAACCTATAATAACGTGTCACTTTCAGAATAGAACGAAAAAGACTATCGAAACACTTTTATCTCACCTGTAGGTAAAATGTAGTAAAGAAAAAACATTCCGCTGCGACCACAAAACATTGTTGAATAATCCTAATGTAAATGAAAAGAACTCATGACTGTATATAGTCTTTTCCGTTATATTCTGAAAGTGACACGTTATTATAGGTTTGTTATTTTCTATCGTCTATCTTATATATTTCCTTACCGATATGCGATTATCGTTTATATAGTTTGTTTTCTTCTCTAATGCATAGGCGACAATCGTTTATTCATACGATAGCCACTTATTCTTGGCTAGTAGAACAAGTAGAGAAAGAAAATAAGTTTCATCAATAAACTGTAAACCCACACGACAGTAGAAGACTAAACCACTGTTATCAACTGAAATTGAGTATTCATCAATTAGAGAGTTTCAGACACATACCGTTTGGCACATACAAGCATGCAAAAGAATAAAGTTCTCAGCAAATAAATCACTGAGTTTTACACATAAGAAATCTGTTCAAAAATTGTCTAAAGTCAAATAGTTCAATTTAAGGGTTTCTTATTATCGCTCACCTCTGGCAGGTTAACGTTTACCGAAACTTTTGCAGGGGGGCATTAGTATAAGGCACACACACACAATAGATATGATGAAATGTCTTTGTACCAGAACTTGGACATGGAGATAGACTTTATTTTTCTGAAATATTGAAGGATAACATGACCGTAGTGTTGGAAAAACGGAAGATAGCTTAACAGCCGCATTCTTTGTCTATCCTTGAACTTAGAGAACTGCATGGCCCAATATCTATACATTTCTATTTCTTCTTTCTTCTTTCTCTCTTTTTCTTCCTTCTGTCCTCGCTCCTTTCGTTCGTTCTAACTGTGAGTTGAGCACGGCTTTGTCTGTCCTCTCTATTTTTCTTGTTCTTAAGGTACTCACGCACGCACGTCTCGTTTTGTGCTCTGAAAGCATTACAAAGCAAAAAAAAAGTGAATGAGTGTGTTATTTTTTCTTAATTTGTCAGCTTTCTTTTTTTTCTTCCTCATTATGTTGTCACTATAAAGGCAAGTCGAGATACTTTCTTTTCTTCTGAAACAATATCCAGCACACAGTTGGTAAGTGACCTACAGCTACAGTAGTGTTTTTCCTTATCGTCGAAGTGAAGAAAGAGATGTGATCGTGCAAATTGTTCAGCTCTTACAACAAAGTATGAAAGACCGCTCAACTCGTTAAAAAATCTGAAAAAACTGTAGTGCTAGCAATTCTGCTGTACCTAACCCTGTGTGTTTGTTTATGCGCATACTATCTGAATCCTTTTGACAATCGTTTTCTGTTTCCATACTTCCTTCTAGATCACTATCTTTCTAGTCGATTAACTTCAAAAAAAATGGCTTCTTCCCTGTCGGTTGGAAAAATTGGCTTTGGCCTCATGGGAATGACGTGGCGTGCAGTGCAAACACCCGATGAACAAGCATTTGCAGCCATGAAAACGGCTCTCGAAACTGGTTGTACCTTTTGGGATTCGGGTGAATTTTATGGCACACCAGAGCCGACACTCAATCTTGATCTTCTCAAGAGATACTTTGACAAATATCCACAAGATGCTCCCAAGGTTGGTCTTTCTTCTTCTTCAGACTGATGTACTGTGTGACAGAGCTCCTCTGAGTCAGGAAATGTTTGTTTGTTTGGAAGCATGAAATCTTCCAGTATCTCATTTTTGTGGCAGAATTTCCTATTTGTTGACATCGTCGTTTTGAAAATACTTCATATACCATTTCATTATGTAAAGAACTTTGAACCAAGTCGGTCGCAGTTCTTTCCTCGCCTTTGCTGAGCTGAGGAAAGGAGAATGACAAAAGGGTACAGTCTGTACAAACAAGCACGAGTGCTCAAAGCATTTGAAAAAAAGATAAGTGTGCACTTATAGTTGAAAACCGGAATAAGAAAAAGCTTTGAAAAGAAACTGCTATTCTGGAATCAAATGTCTAGAGACGGCTATACTCTTCCTCTTCTTATTCTTAGATCTTCCTGAGTGTAAAAGGAGGTATGAATTTGCAAACATTTTCACCCGATGGAAGTGAAGAAGGAGTTCGAAAGAATGTAGAAAATATCCTTCAACATCTTGGTCCAACGAAAAAACTCGATCTATTTCAATGTGGTCGAGTGGATCAGAAAACGCCGATTGAAACAACAATAAAAGCTCTCGCTCAACTTGTGAAAGAGGGAAAAATCTCCCACATTGGCTTGTCCGAATGTTCTGCCGAGACAATTCGAAGAGCATATGCAGTTCATCCTATTACTGCTGTTGAAATTGGTTCGTTCGTATTTCATCTCTTTGCGTTCCTTAATTTCCTTTAATTCATTAAGAATATTCACTCTGGAGCACGGAAGCGGAAACAAATGGGGTACTGGAAACATGCAAGGAATTGGGCATTTCAGTGATTGCCTATTCGCCTTTGGGACGAGGTTTCTTAACGGGAGAACTTAAAAAGGTACGTACTTTTTCCTCTTCTGCAGAGGACAGTGCATATATCACAAAGACGTTTCTTTCTTCACAGCCTGAAGATCTACCTGAGAACGACCTGCGTCGTCGCTTTGATCGTTTTCAACCAGAAAATTGGGGAAACAATATACAATTGGTCGATCAATTGAGTGCCTTTGCAAAGAAACGTGGATGTACACCGGCTCAATTGGCTCTTGCTTGGGTTTTAGCACAAGGGGATAATATCATTCCTATTCCGGGTGCAACGAGTAAAGAACGAGTGGCCGAAAATGCAAAAGCAAATGAAATTCAGTTGAGCAAAGAAGAACTGGCAGGAATAAGAGACATTTTGAATAAGGTGGAAGTAAAGGGTGGTCGATATAACAAACAGTTGGATGCTAAATTTACTCTTTGGGGATGATGAACCCTTTTACATGAATCTACTCAATGTTGATTGTATTTACTAATTGATTAGAACGAGTTTACTTACTTGAGATACAAGAGCGAAGCTAAAGGAAGACATTTTGCGCTAAGTTTTTCCTTTCCTCTAGGAACGTGCATGTGTATAAAAAGAAGAAAAAACAAACTTCCCTTTTTCAAAGCTAAGAAGAATCCTTTTTTAACAGCACTTTCTGGGCGTCGACACCCTGTCGTACATTATTTGCAAATAGAAGCAAGCTGTATTATCTACGAAAAACAACAACGGTATAAGAACAGAACAGAAAAAAGCAAATTTCTTTTTTTAACAGAACAGCAGACAGACGTCGAACAGAAAAAAAGGGTGCTATTTTGTGAGGGTGTATTGTGTTTACTGTGTTATACCTTTTTTACACAGTGCTTCTCTCTCTCTCCCGAGTCGGCAAACTAGCAGGCACAGAGAAGAAAGAAAGGAAGAGAACTGGGCATAAACTACACCTGTTGTATGTATTAAGAGCAGATAGAAAGCGTCCGTCGCTGTCGTCGTTTTCATTTTAATATACGGAGCGTACCCGAAGTGTACGAAACCTAGTGAGTTATAGGCTATCGATGATGCTGATTCCGAATATGAATATGAGAGCTGCCCTTAAGGCTTCGAAGACCCGGTTTTCTGAAAAGCCAGTTTTTCAGAAACTCAGAATAATATATTAAGAAGAAACGGCTAAAATGAGTGCAAAGATGGCGGATGAACAAATGAACAGTCATTATAGATGTCAAGATTATTGGCATAGTCTAGTCAATTGAATCTATACATCATTGCATAAGAAAGACGACTTTAACGAAATGTGACAACTTTTATGACGCAGAACTTTCGCTGAACGGCTATGAAAATTAAGACTTAAGCATAAAGACGTCACAATTTTACGCAGATTTTCAAAAATGCTGACTCTAAGAGCTGCAGAAATAACATGTAATTACTTTCTATCCTCACAGTTTGACAGCAGCCGTGGATTTCATTTCTAACGTAGAATATAGTCTGATAACAGAGATCAGCAGTAATTTAGGACTCAGAAAACCTTTTAACATATGTCAACAAAGAAGAATAGATAATTTTTACTTATTAATATAAATGCACATTGCTGAAAATCCTCGCAGATAGATAATGTTCTTGAAACAAGATGTTGACTGCTAACAAGACAAACTGCTAACTGTCAGGAATGACTCTGGGTGCGAGGAATGCCTGATATCTCGCGATTTTAGATATCAACAAGATACACGAGATATTGGTGAAGCCCACGAGATTTTAGCTGTTACATGAGAAACTAATATAATACCTGAGATATTAGGGCACTAAAAGTGCGATTTTGGTGAATACATGAGATATTAGCATATTGATTTAGATATTAAGAATTTCCGAGATTTTAGTAAAGTACACGAGATATTAGGGAACTAAAAGTGTGATTTGTTAGTAGTCTTTTATTGTTGGTAGATAAAAGAAATCCTTGAAGCTGACAAGGGAAGTATCCGAAGTGTCCCCTCGCTTTTTGAACGAAACCTAGTGAGTTATAGGCTATCGATGATGCTGATTCCGAATATGAATATGAGAGCTGCCCTTAAGGCTTCGAAGACCCGGTTTTCTGAAAAACATCCAAAGCTTTTCTTAATGAGCCATGCTCATAGCCCGCACATTTCTGATTAAAATGAGACCTCTCCCAGCTCTACATGACCTTTCTTTGCAAAGTTATAGGATTTACACGAAGAGCCTAAATTAATTTCTCCTTATTTCTGTAGCTTCGAGTTGACAATAAATATTTAGGGCTTTTCTTGTAAATTCTATAACTCAGAGTTTCTGAAACACTGGTTTTTCAGAAAACCGGGTCTTCGAAGCCTTAAGTGCAGCTCTCATATTCATATTCAGAATCAGCATCATCGATAGCCTATAACTCACTAGGTTTCGTTCAAAAGGCGAGGGGATACTTCGGGTCCCCATTCCAAAAGGCGTGCTTGCAAATAGCGTTTCACTATAGCCAGATAATGGGTACTTTTATTTTTCTAGAACGGATAGCGTCTTGTTCCACCATTCCGTGCAAATTCCAAAAATCAAAGAGCCGCTACTCACTCTCATTCACCCTCGCCCCGATATCTAAATCAATATGCTAATATCTCATATATTCAGTGATTTCTCAGCTACATAGCTAAGATTTCCTGTGTTTTACTAATATCTCGTGTATTTCATTAATGTCCCGTGTATGTCACTAAAATCTCGTGTATTTTGTT
>CAJNOQ010009542.1:0-10194 GCA_905250885.1 Didymodactylos carnosus
TTCCACGTCTTCACCTTCATCAACGAAATTCTCATCTTCCTCTGGTTCACATTCGCGCGCTTCACTTTCTTCAACGAAGTTAGTGTCGAGGTCTAGGGTATTCTCCGACTCAAAACTGAAGTGTGTGCAGTTAAGAATCGATTCAAGGCTGTGAAACAAGTGTTTTGCCACATCTTCGTCTCGTTGTGTGTGCGAATACGTCTGCTTGCTACTAGGTAGCTGATTTCGGATGAAATTCGATAGGAGCAGGGTGGAATTGTGAGGATTGATCATCTTGTAATTTGCTTTTGTATTTTAGTCAAGTTCGTATCGAATGAGATAGAGAAAACCAGGGAAAGAGACCTTTTTCCTCTTCGTGTCTAGTCTCTATTACTGATCACCGGGTAGGCGGTTCTCCGGAACGAAACGCACTTTAAGGTTGAAACTTTTAGTGTAAATACTAGATTAAGTCAGGTATTGTGTATAAAAGTTTCAAGCGAAAACGTCAGAGATTGACGGAGTTATGACTTTTTCAATGTATTGGATTTTCCGCTGGGAAAAATCGAAAAACGGGAATAACTTTTGAAAGAAGCAAACTCCGCACGAATCCTCTTAGTCTTTTTCGTACCTCCATATGACCTATCGATCGGCATATGAACGAAGGAAATCAAAAGGGATCACCCGAGAACGTTCCCTCGTAAGTACGGAGAAATTTTGACATCAGATTTTATGTAAGACCACACCAGTCCACGTAACGGTAGATATTTTGGCGAAGTTCGATACATTTTTAAGCAAAACTAAAGATGTTCATACTGGAGAATACGGTTTTTACAGATTAACATACTCATTGTGTTGTCTAAAGTAATGTAATCCACTTCAGGAGCCAATAATGCTTCAGGAAAGACATAAAAAGTCCTAAAAACGTGATCCCTTCATGAAAAAGTAGTTCCACCACCAAACTTTTTTCTTCCATCAAAGCCGATTTTTATATTTTTCAATTTTAACTTTTTTTCTACATATATAGCTCGTCACCCAAGCTACAAGTTTCCTATAGAAAAGTTTTCGGTGCACTTTTAGTTGAGCTATGTTTTTCGACTTAGCAACAACGCTCAAACTCGTCGTCCATTTTTGGTGATGCTGTCATGAGCCTACATTTCAATTATAAAACTGTGACGGAAACTCGGAATCCCATGAAACTTTCAGGATATGTAGAGTAGTCAAACTCAATTATCTTCTGAAAACTTCAGCCTGATCCGGATTGATTCCGCTGAGTTATTGAAGAGGCGAAGTAAAAAAACCTGATTCCGTCTTGGACTGGCCAAAGATTCACTGTCGTTCAACTTCTAATTACAAAAGTTCACCATTTCTAACAGCAATATGATTGTCCATCAAGTTAACTAAGCAAACATTAAACAGGCTGCTGCTGACTTAAGAAGATTTTTGCGATAAAAATTCGGTTTATGTGATGCATTCATCGTAAGTACAGGCAAATGCGCTGATTTTTTCTTCGAAGTTAATTGTGTCGAGACCGTATGTCTAAGATGTTCTCGCGTTGTTCCCCAATACGCCGCCAATACAAATACAGCCCAAAACAGGCATAGATCTGCCACGATTTAAAAATAACTTCAGTCGAGTCTAAAATTAAAATGTGTCTGTAGCGATATATGATTTCTCTTCTAACTGGTTGATTATTATTATTATTCTTACCAACTACAAACCATCTCTCTATCACATTATACTTACTACCCAGGTCGATTTTTGTGCGAAAGTCGCGGCACGACCCGCGCTAAAGAATCGCTATAGGACTCGTGACAAGATCTCGCTAGTTATATAAGAAAATTGTGTTCTCGCAGCGCGAGTCTTGTCTTGTTTTTAAAATCGCGACACGAGCTAGCAAGAGTCGCGATCGGTCGTGTCGCAAATCCTATTATGCAGACCGGCTCTACAAGAATCCTGCATAGTCGCGATAAGTTTCTGCAAGAGTCATGCACATAGTCGCCCCAGATTTTTTCTGCTCCTAGTTTCATCCTATTTTTTGCTCGTTTGACAGTTTTCCAGAAACAGAAATTGCCTACAGTGGTTTAAGAGGAGTGCGAGCATCTCATCTCTGCTTTCAAGATTTTAATCTCTTCAAAGACATCTTAGATTTTTCTGATCGAAAATAGCTTCTTCAGATCATTTCAGACCTTAATGTATACAGTGTTGTTTTCTTGCTTGGAGTATCATCCAGCCTTGTGATAAAGTTGCCTCGAGTATAGTAGTTTTTCTTCTTTGCTACATGTTCATTGAACATTATTTACGATAAATCACAGTAAAATCACAAAACAGAAAGATAAGCATCAGAAAAAGAGTAATATCAGAGGTTTGCATTTCAGGGAGGAAGGATACTTTGTCAGCATCCAGTTTGGCACTTAAGTGCACTATGTTTTACCGGCTTACTCTTCGGAACATGATGTACGTAACAAGTACAGTTATTTCAGAACAGTATATCTGGTGGAAAGTGAAGAAGTCCTTTCGCCTTTTCTACTGTTACAAAGTTGAACTAAATGTTTTTTTTGAAGTATGGCTAAGTCAGAAGGTAGTTTGGAAAATCAAATTCGAAAGTGAATGCTTCAAGATTATCATCAACCGTTGATCTAACCGTATCCACCAATATTTTTCAAATCTGATTTTTTTGCCATGAGACTGAAATTAGATCTCAAAATATACGTGAGATAGATTGATATCGTATTGCTCGTCTATGGATTTTACCGTAAGGAAACGTTTGCTGTATGCGATGAAACATCACGCTTGTACTTACAGAGGATGTGTATCCGAGAAATACTAACACTATGAACAGTTCGTTGCTAGAGCCGAGAGCTAATCTAGCATCTTGTGAATGAGGTGCTCTGGAACTATGCCGCTATCCTCTATGCGTCAAACAGGACAGAACTGATCTTCGCTACATCCTGGAAACTCATAGAGACGATAATCAACCATTTGGTGCATTTCTCACTTTAGTGCATTTATTTTGAGAGCTTCTAACATGGTTCACATGCTAATTGAACCTGTATAACGAATCTCTTAGATTTTGTGCATTTTCTGACAAAGGTAACCCAGCTTTTGACTTTCAAAACTGTTAGGAGAAAACTTTGTAACAGATGTAGCAAAAACGAAAGAGCTTATTTTTTTTCTGCTTCCACACAGTGAAACTGCTGTGTACTTACCATAGTTTTAGTTATATGTTATTTAATATTTCAAACTTATATATTAAAATAAAAAATTTAAAAAAGCAGCGCATGGCTGCAATAGACTACACGATAAAGTGATCTTAACACTGCGATAACCAAAAAGAAATGACTATTAAAAGAAAACGTATATGTTGTGTATACAATAGATTAAAGATAAAGAAGAGAACAACGTAACGTAACGCATAACACACATACACGTGGTCTGTTCTTTTCTTTTTCTCACTATGTGTGTGATTGTAATATTGACAATATCGAAATTTGATACGTCTAAGCCTGTCATTAAACTAGATATTTCTTCAATATGTGTCTCTCTCTTTGGATCATAAACAGAAGCTATATTGTCAGGTTATTTGGACAGAACGACATGCTCTACTTTTTGAAACGGGGACACAATATTTGATACTGCGGACGGAATAAAGATTTCAAGTTTTTTGGTGCTTTAGTAAATCATTTATATTTGTTTGAGGAAAAGAATAATCATTCTATGTAAAGATAAAATCTATGATTTATGCGTCATCTTTTTCTTTCGGGATTAACAGTACAGGAAAGAAGGAAAAAGCAACCGACGACAGAATTGTACAATTTACATATTGTCAGCTAGGCTTTTAACATAAGAAACAGAGACATTATGTGGTGGACTATTATACAATATTACATAATAGTCCATCTAGATCTATAAAAGTCTATAGAACTCTACTCCATTTAAATCTATAAAAAGCAGAAGTTATAGAAGCCTTTTGTTCCTTTTGTAAGTGACATGCTTTTCAGCATCGTAAATCCTCTAAACGAATTAAATTAAACAGTGTTAAAAAATATAGAGATGAATATTTTTCTACAAAACAATCATATCAAAGATATAGAGAATTTACAAGCTATTGGTCCGAGAACTGCTCTGTTTGATGGAGTAAAAGCACGTTTTGAAGAAATAGATCATTTAAGAAAAAACAATGGATTAGCTGATACGATAAAAATGTATCATCATACATATTGACCGATGGTGGAGATAATTTTAGTTTAGAGAATATTAGTGAACAATAGAAACAATTTATAATAAAACGTTCAAAAGAACTACATATTGTAGTTGTGGTTCCGGTTCCCGATAAAGAACCGGAAATAAGATTACCGCGTTACCGTTTCTTCACATGGAGTCGAACCACGGCTCCGGTTCTTCATGAGAACCGAACATCCCTGGTTAGCACACGCTATAATACTATCATGGCCTGCTAGTCGCGAACGGCTTTAAGAACTGATTGTGCACATTTCGTATTGACAGAAAGCAGAAAAGCTTGGGACATCTCGAATAATACGGGCAATAAATAGAAAAGAATAGCGTGCTTTTTCTTCTATTTCAGTGAATAAAATTGACAAAAAAGTAAAAAACATTTTTTATAGAACATAATTTTGTAATAGCGACTATGGTAAAAGAAAACCCAAGATTGCTGTTGTTTAAAGAATTTGACAAAATTAAGAGAAAACGGGCTTGTATGTACGAAATTAACTGCAATATGACACACATCATTGCGCATATCAATATTTACACCTGGAACAACAAACCATGTCCACTAGAATAAAATTACTAATTATAAAGACATAGATAATAAAACAACTCGAACAGTACACGATGCGTCCCACTTTGCACGATGTTCTAAACGATGGTATTCTGTTGGATTTTACCTCGGAAGCCGTTTAAAGCTTGTTTAAGTTTTACACTATTTTTTTGTGTAACATGATGAATTGAAATATAAAAAAATATATTTGTTTATATTCTGTGGAGTTGTTGCTTGTGTTCAAATCGCTCACTACCTAGAGTAAAATAAGATTGTTAATATTAATAATCTGCAAACTAAAAAAAACACATTCATTGAAAATTATAGAGTGTGTGTATTACTCTCAGTGAGATCGCACTGGTCTTAGTTTGACGGGGCCTCAATCGTTTATCGGAGAATTGTCTAAGGAAAAAATCCGCAACCGAAAAAGAAACATTTTTTTGATTGGCAAAGTTATTGTCGCGTTTCGAGAGCCAAGGGACGCTTCAGCCCTCCCATCACTGGACCCAACAACAATTCAATACAAATAAGAGTACTCGTTAATGTTTTTTATAACATGCACCAGCTGAAACAAAAACGTTGACTATCAAACATAACAAAAAGAAGAATGTTTGATTGACAGAAATAAGGATAGAACAGAAAGAAGCAAAGCACAAAAGAATATTACACAGTTGATGGAGTCGAATACTTGAACTTTGAATTCAGTACAAAGAATTTGCTTTTGGACTAAATTGTCTAATGTTCTCATCCGCATCCTGTGCACCGCTCTAGTGTGCTATACCCGCACTGCTCCATCCATACAGCTTATAGCCTCGATCAGTGACCAAAGCCTGCATACTCTGTGATGAGTCATATATAGAGACACAGAGTGATACAAGTACAAGTGGTATCAAGAACATGGCACGAGAGTAGACAGTACGTGTATTCAGATAGACTATACATCACAGAACAGGAAAGCTATCAATGTTTTGGTTGAGGAAATGTTAATTGACGCTATCCAATTAATAGTATTTTCTATTTCTGTTTTTACCGTTTACATATATCCAAAATGTAATTCCAACCAAAATTATTATCCCAATACTCTCGCCCCATTACTTGATAACATATTGTGAAGAAAATAGCCATATTTTGTTGTGATGACGTATCATCTGTTAATAATTTTTCTGGAATCGTTAATTCAAATGTAAATAAATCAGTATTATCATTCGAATTATGTAAATTATGTGCAGCTTGATTATCATTGTATGTCGTCCATTGATCACATGTGTAACGAACGAATACTTTTTTTTCAAACGAACGGTTATTAACTCGCACCGTTCCATAAGCAGATATGTCTTTTGTATATAAACATTCCAAGACTACTTGTCGTTCATAAACTCGTTGAGCAATATTTGATGGGGGTATAAATGATTTTGATACAAGATAAAGAGCTGGTTTGCTAAAATCGATTGTTATAGAATTAAGGTCACTACTAGATAATCCACTATTCGTTCGTATTAGCTTTAATTGTTCTAATTTTGTTTTAATACAATCGATAGTTGACATGTCTGGAGGTGTCATATAGCGGATTGCTTCTAAATCAAGACCCTAAAACAGGACACAAATTTAATTTTAATTATTACTAGTTATAGTCAGTTTTGTTACCATTGCATCAGCGAATCGTACAACTTTTCTAGGTGCTTTTTCTGAAAATTTTTTGTCTTTCGTTCGTATAATTTTCATTGAATTTGAACGACATATGCCATTTGCTTCCTGATCTTCTCCTTCAGTAAATATAGAAAAATGTTCAGCGTATAATGTATTTGTGGATGAATGGAGTGAGTTAAGAAATCCTGATGTATGTTTTCCGCTACTATTACAATCATCATCATTATCATCGTCCTGATCGTATTCAGTCAATAAATCTTCAAAATCTGTTATACGTTTATCGATATTATTTTCATTTCCAATTACCGTTAATGTATCTATAAAGAAAAAAGATCAGATACATCGAAATACAAACATAGATATGAATGGCGTACTCACCAGTACCTTTTGCAAGAATTTGTTCTTCAAATTCTCTGTCTATGTCATCTAAATATGGCGTATCTTCTTCTGGATCTTCAAAACCAATTGAAAAATCAATTTCGCTTTTATGTGAATCAAAACTAATTCCGGATGATACTCCTGATGATGATGTATTACTACTTTCATGATCCGAACGCGATGTTTCCGAATCAGAACGTATGTGTGATGAAAGTGTTAAAGGTAAATTTGTAGTTGCATGTAAAAAACGTGTCTCTGTTTGAATCTTATGTAATGGTGAAACTCTTAAATCAATCGCACTATTATAACAAGGTAGAAAATTGGATTCTGTTATCAACGAAGTCGATGATAAACTTTTTGATAAATATGAATGGTGTTGCTGAGACGATTCCAATGGCTTTGATATTCCTAGCAAATTATTATTTGCTGCTAATATTTCATTGCTTTTTAAAAAATCATGACACTTTTGATGAATTGACAAAACATGGGATTTTGCTGAATGCCTTTTATCCATGACACGTAATCACCGAATTTTTTAACAAAATATATCTAGAAAAAAAGATAGAAGAAAAAACGCATTATTTTAATACTGACTAAACATGACCTATTTCTTCAACACAACGTTTATAATGGCAGACGTCTTCTATAAGAAAATGAATGTAATCGATTGAAAAAAACTGATAACATAACTGAAAAACTTACATTCAACTTTCACAATGTCATCACTTCAGTTTTTTCTAAAAAAAATGCCTCTTTTTGCTACAAAACGTATTTACATTTAATAGTCACTATTTAACAATAAAAAAAAACAGTAAGAAACGATTCAAAACAATGTATATTTTGTCTTTTCTTTACACCTGCTGCTTCGTCTAAGGTCACTAATATATGTCATCGTCTGAGAGCACGTTTCATCAATTTTTTTTTTTAAACTTTAACTCTCATCTCTCCAGTCCAAATGGCACTGAAAAATCGGGTTACTTCATTGCATCTGTGTCAAATGTTTCATCAATATTCTTAAATTGATACACTGTAAAAAATAAATTTGTGTAAATCTTCTAAACGTTCACTCGACATCGAAAAGTGTGTATCTTTTCTAGACGGTCAATCTTAGAGTGTAAAGAGCTAGGTGTGTTAAAAAGATCTCTTATTTTCCATTTTCCCCCTAAACTACTGCACCGGATACAAAATTTTTTTCAGACTCATAAAAAGTCTATATGCTGTCATTTTCGGCAAATACGTATAAGAAAAAAATAGTGAAAAGAAAAACATCGCCATATGTTAGATTTGAACAATCGATTGACGAATCTGAGACATTTTCAGCACAGATAGTTTAGACAAGTAACTAAAAACTATATCTGTGTACTTTACACATCTACGCCATGCATTCTCGACGGTCACTGGGAATCGACTTGGTGTTCGCTTTATGTGTATCATTCACACACTTTATTTTTTACAGTGTGAGCTTAGGCATAGACTCAAATCGATGTTCGTTTTAGCATGTCCATTTACATTATTGAGCAAAAACAACTATGAAGACTTCTTTAGCAAATGTTTTACTTGAGATCACGATCCATGAAGGTAAAACAAAATTAAGTCATCACTGAAGATTTTTGAAGAAACATTCATTGATGACATTAAGTCGGCAGTTAAGTAGTAACTTAAGTTCCAGAACAGCTTAAGAATATTAATGAAATGAGCTTCTACTTACTTAGATGCAATTGCACTACTTCAAACTACAAAAACCGTAATATCTTTACCTCACCTTTCGGACAACGTTAAAAAAATAAAAAGTATTTATTTATACCATTTCATTATCATATCCCTACCGCTTATTATAACTGCTTTATCTAAAATCTTCTAATTGCATAGTTATTAGCCATGTACCGAGTAATTGACTTAGGATTTTATATTTTTCCAAAACCTGGCGTTTCCTAAAGTGCTTCGTTAAAAATTTTCTAACACGGTAAGAATGTAGAGCAAACATTTTTCTACAAAATGAGAGATTGGACAGCTCTGTACGATTTGTTCTGCGGTTTTGGCCGCGATGCCTCCATCAGGGACCAATCGAGTACTCGTCGAATACTCAATACTCGTTTATGTGTTCTTGAGGTATCGCTGCCGAAATCTCAGAACAAATCGTACAGAGCTCTCCAACCTCTCATTTTTTTAGAGAAATGTTTGCTCTACATTCTTACCGAGTTAGAAAATTTGGTATGGCAAATGGTAGTGCATACCGTGCTATATTACCTGGCGAAAATTATTTTGAATGACTAATAATTTCATGGACATCTTTAAGGTCATCAAAACCTGCCACAAACTCAGCGACTAAACCCATAGAAACGGCAGCTGTTGGCTGTATAATCATTAGTTATACTTTTATTCTGAACGAAAGTTACCATGTTCACACATTCAGTATTACCATCCCGAAAAAAGTGATAAAACTATTGCTACTTGATCTTCGACAGTCTTAAAAAAAGTGTCGAGGAGAGGAAAACAGAAAGTACTGTACTGACATGTGCACGTATGACACAAAACGTGCCACAGAAAGAAAAGAAAAAGAACCACGTGGTACTGCGTAATAGACGTGTGAAGAGAAAAATACATTTTTGTTTTTCAGTGAAGACACGTGTCTATAACTTATATGTAACTTATAAAAGTAATATGAAAAATTGAATATGATGAATGCTAAGTTTAGAAGAAGTACACAGCAACTGAACGAAAGATACATCTTTCTATTATATACCATTTTGAGCTCATAAAATTTGCTACAAACTGAGGTGGTCCGAATATCTAGACAGGTGTGAGTCATTAAAGATATGCAATAGAAGCGTTTGGATGTTATATTTGTAACACAGTGTGTCATAATCATAAGAACTCCGTTGTTTTTGACTTTTCAGTAAAACAAAAGCTGAAACAAATCTGAATACTATTTTGAATAGCCCGAAGATTTTTGTATCAGATGAGGTGTATATCGCCATTTTATGAGAAAACCTGATAATAGCGTTTTTTGAAAAACTTGAAGACTAGAAAAGCAAGTCTTTGATTTTTGGTCAGAAAATTTTCCAAATCATACTGCCTGATAGAGAAAAGAATTCCGAGGAAAGTGAGATAGCTCACGGCTATCCACAAGCCTTTCTCACCGGAATATTCTAGTAGTTTTTCCAGCCGTTGGCTGTATAATCATTAGTTATACTTTTATTCTGAACCAAAGTTACCATGTTCACACATTCAGTATTACCATCCGGAAAAAAGTGATAAAACTATTGCTACTTGATCTTCGACAGTTTTAAAAAAAGTGTCGAGGAGAGGAAAACAGAAAGTACTGTACTGACATGTGCACGTATGACACAAAACGTGCCACAGAAAGAAAAGAAAAAGAACCACGTGGTACTGCGTAATAGACGTGTGAAGAG
>CAJNOQ010009543.1:0-10194 GCA_905250885.1 Didymodactylos carnosus
GAAATCTACTGATTTCACCATGTTTTACCCGGTTTTCTCTTCGGGAACATAATGCAATCAAGGTGAATCATTCACCTCAGACTCTCTTCGAGGTTGAGCTTAAAATAAGTACACAGCAGTTTTATTTGTAAACACGCTCTCGCTTTCTATAATTCTTCTTAACGCGTCATAGAAATGATGATAACGGTATTACTTTAGAAAAATTTTGATTGTTGTTTCTAAAACAGCTTCAGTCTTACACTTCTCTAAGTTCTCTCATGTATTTCTCACTTACAGTTCGACATAAAACTGGTATTTGATCTCAAAACAAAAGTGAGAGCGGTTGCCGTTTTATGGTTCGCTGGTGAATATTAACGATAAGGTAACGTTTGGCGTATGTGAAGAACACATTCACGCTGTGCATCAAACAGAACCGAACTGATCGTCGCTACATCCTGAGAGCCACTAACAACAAAGCGATGTTACACCGAGGATACTCAAAATTGTTATAAAAACAGCAACCTTTGATGCTTTCTCACTTCTGTGCATTTTTTAACTCGATTGAGAGAAAGAACACAGAAAAAGCCCTTTAGTGCATTTTTTGAGAAAGAAGACTTTTTTAATCTACACAAAATGCCTGAAGAAATAAAATTTATATTTAGGAATTTATATTCTCTCACTCACTGCAACTGCTGCGTATTTACTTTGCAAATTAGTTAATTTTGTTCTTAGATTTAATTCTGCTTTGAGGAACTTAAAATAGCAGATATGACCTAAGTAGAAGAAATAAGTGTCTGATATAACAGATACTGCTTTTCGTCTCATTTAAAATGAGAAGAAAAGCTTTGTAACGTCATCGCGCACGTGGCCGCCGTACAAGTCTATGTGTACTATATAAATTCTTCACTTTTAAAAATGTTAGACAAGTATATAGACTATATGCGTTTATGTGAAGCATGTTGTTCTTCGTTAGAAATTTACATAGGACAAAATACACGTGGGATACACGCGTAAACGAAATTAAAAACATCGAACGATAAATATCTGCTTCTTCTGTTTTCTTTAACTCAGAAAGAAATGTTTTTTAGAGATGCATGTGCTTCTGCTATGTAATCTACCTTCCCACACTTTTATAAGATTTTTCTTCAAACGAAGAAACTTCATATGAACGCATATAAATGTTTTATCTGAATCGCGAACGCGATACGCTCTTCCCATGTTTATCAAACCGCCAATTAACCGCAATTAACCGTCCGGTTTA
Organism: Didymodactylos carnosus; assembly: GCA_905250885.1. Taxonomy (NCBI): domain Eukaryota; kingdom Metazoa; phylum Rotifera; class Eurotatoria; order Philodinida; family Philodinidae; genus Didymodactylos; species Didymodactylos carnosus. Next base: position 1,241 of record CAJNOQ010009543.1, read on the forward strand.
GTGTGCGCTTAACCATCCGGTTAATTGCGATTAACCGCCAAACCGGCAAAACCGTGCGGTTAACCACTGAGTTGTCCGATTATTTCTGGTTAACCGCGATTAATTGACGGTTTGTTTTTTGCTGAGCAAACGATACCGGTTCAAGTCCAGGACTACGCTACCTATTTATTTTCTCTTTTCAGCGAAATGGACCACGCACAGTCACTTTCTTTTAATTTTTCTTTTATTACTTCTATGAAAAAACTTCCAGAAAAACTCCATGGAAAAACTAAAGTGTCAAGGCTGTTGTTATTGCTAGATTTGTTCGTTGTTGTGATATTGTTTGCAGCTGCCATCGTTTGCCGAATAATTTTTCCTTTTATATTACGACGCTTTTGTATACATACGTCTCTCAATGCTGGCCATTGTTCATTCATTGTATTTCTGTCCATTTCAAACCTGGATCAAACACTTTGTGGAAGAGCATATATAAATGATGAAGGTCATTGAGTAGCGATATAAGCATTTGAACGACGATGACCCTTTACATATAAACAGAAAAGATGAACATTCAGAGTTAAATGGAATATACTTTTCTCCTAGATCTTTGAAAAATCAGCTCGAATTTCTAGAAACCGATATAGCAATCTATCGTTCTTTTTTCGTAGATGGATAGTCAAAAGTATCCTCTACAAAATAAGATGTAAGCAAATGTTTTCCTATTTCTAAGTAAAATCAAGAAATTCATAACCTAATCAACATCCATCCATATTATATCAGAATATCAATATTTTACCTTCTCCAAATGATTTTTTACTTGAGAATAGTAAAACGCATTCTTGTACTTCGGACGATTCTTAGAAAACCTTTTCAAAAACCAAAGTATTTTCTGTTGATTCCTAAAGCGTTTATTCAACTGCATAGTATTGAACAGGCAAATAGAATATATCTTGATATTCTGATATAATTATATCTCGAAAACAATAAATGACAGAGACATGCGATCTTCAGCAATCGAAAGACGACAGTTTACGCTATATTTTCGCCAAAACGATATATACAATTATATCAGAATATCAAGATGTACTCTGTTTACCTGCTCAATACTATGCAGTTCAATAAACGCTTTAGGAATCAACAGAAAATACTTTGGTTTTTGAAAAGGTTTTCTAAGAATCTTCCGAAGTACAAGAATGCGTTTTACTATTCTCAAGTAAAAAATCATTTGGAGAAGGTAAAATATTGATATTCTGATATAATATGGATGGATGTTGATTAGGTTATGAATTTCTTGATTTTACTTAAAAATAAGAAAACATAGGATACTTCAGCTAATAATATGTACAAACAAAAGAAATAAAACATACTTGTGTTTTCTCATCACCATAAAGTGAGACAATTAATGAACAATTTGTATCCTAAATCATTTGCCAAAAATCCGTTATAGTATTTATTAACGGATGTTGGGTAACTATATATTCGTCTGGACGATAACAACCCTGAAGGACAAAACCGTCATGATTAGATACTAAATTCAGTCTACATTGCATCAATTGAAAATCAGTTTCTTAATCTAGCTTAGACCAGATTTAGACAAACAAATTTAAAATCACATATTAAATTGACTTACATGAAGAAACGTAGCATTGATATATTCAGCATCATTTAAAATATTTGCTTTTTTCGTTAATATAACTCGTGTTGGATTTATTGGTAGAATGCTTGTGTACGATTTTTTAATAAATTTGTTTCGGCTTGTCCAGTCGATAAATAGTAATCTTTTATTTTAGTATTGTTAAATTTGAATCATTATTGAAAAAATAACCTAATATTTGTATTGAATAATCAAAGTTATACTCATTTAATTCAATATCGTTTAGACCATTCGAAGAAAAATTGAATTCATTTATGGCTTCGACTAACACATCATAAATAAATATAAACTGTTCTTCCGTTTGTACAAGAAAATTTTATTGTTGACGAATTTGTTTAAGAAACGATGGAATGTTAATTGAACGTTGTTCTTTCAGTTTTTTTAACATAGTATCAATCACGATGTATGTTCCCGTACGTCCAACACCGGCGCTAAAAAAAGAAAATAATTAGTACAATAAGGATTAACTTGTCACATTAAATAATTGAAAACATGCCTGCAATGAACAACGATCGGCGCATCAGCCCGATTGGCTTGTGATGATTTTCGAATAAAAGCCAATGCAGGGAGAACACAAAACAGTTTCACTATACAATTTGTATAGTGAAAGTGGTAAATAAACATTCGTAAGTTACACGCTAATATTAAAATAATACTTTTATTCTAATTGACAAGATAACAAAAGATAAGGAGAATATACAATAAAAATCAACTTTGCATGAAGATTTTCAACTTCAAACAGACCTTAAGTTTACTTCTAGCAAGAATTCGATAAGGAATCTTATTTATAATGTAATAATGTAACCTCTACTAAACATATACGATAGATTAGTATCATTACCGTTGAAACAAACAAAGATCTAGCTGCTAACAAGAGTACTTGTAGAAAAAAATGAATTGAAAGATGAGACGACAGAAAATATGTTCTTTACCTTTCGATTTGCTTTACATCGAATGGCAAATATTCTTTTGACATAGTAAGCTAATGTTATTGTTGTTAAAAGTGTAACTTGAATAGTTTCATAAATTTCGGTTCCTTCTTCTGGCCAATACATATCACATTTAACCTGAAAAACAGAAATGAGTCATACAAAATAATAAAATCTATAAACATACTCGTCCACGTTCATTAATGTTGGTTATCACTCTGCCCGGGATGAACGTTTATCGTTTGATTGAGACTCTTTTGAAGAAAACTTCTTTACAGTTCTCATCTCTTTACATTTTTGAAGAACTGCAGTAATCAAGTTATTGGCTTAATCGCATGATGTTTTACCCGGTTTTCTCTTCGGGAACATGATGCAGTCAAGGAAAGTCATTTACGCTCAGTTAGACATCAAAATTTTCGTTCATTTCTCACGTCTGTGGAACTTTAGTCTGAGATTTTCACACAATTAACATGTTTAATTGAGCCTATACATCAGAAAACTGCTGACATTAGTGTATTCTCTAAGAAAGAACACCGCCTTTTGATACTCAGAATGACTGACGAAACGAATTTCCAATTTGTCTACACTTAAGAAACGCTTTTGAGTTTCACTACTCTTTACTCAGTTCTTTGAAATGACACAGATAGCAGAAAAAAGAATTCTCTGCCTTTCTTGCGCTCCAGAAAAAAGCATAAATCCATAAAATATCAGATATAATATGAAAGAACCAATCACAAGGTTGATAAATATATCTGTTATAGTATCGTTTTGAGGTCAAAATCAATCTATTCCTTTTAATTACCACAGTTTTATGGCTTAAAACAGCTTCATTGCTCTTTTATTTCGAAAATCTCTTTATTTCGGTAGCTATTTTGTCGTGTCTACATAGTTTTTGATCTGACGGCTATTTTTGACGGCTAGCGGAAAACAACCAAATAATAAACACCCTTAGCCAGTCAACCATTTTTCGTTGCTGGTTGGATAAACCTATCGTCAAATAAAAACTTAAACAAGAGTCCTCGTCCGTTTCAATGCAAATTCATAGGAAAAAATATCATTGAAATCGATTAATGAATTCATCTGATGCTGATTCGCGTCGATGAGGAGTGCAGGTTAGTTCTTTCTCGCTGAAATTTTATTGAGTTAAGTTATGACCGCTGGAATTGACAATTAAGTGCGGTTATGAGAAAAATCGACGGTTAACTGCGGTTAATTGACGGTTTTACAGCTAACCGCGGTCAATTGGCGGTTTTTTCACGAACCGCGATCAATTGGCGGTTTTTTCACGAACCGCGGTTAATTGGCGGTTTCTCGACAAAAACGTCGACATGGGTTGTCTGAACCGCGAACACGATACGATTTGATGTAAACCGCGAACATGACTGGATTTGTTTTTAAACGCGAAGTGACTTGGAGCACGAACGCGACGCAGAAGAATTATCGCTGCGCGATCGCCAGTTTTTCGCGTAAAGCGCAAACTTCGCGGCCGCGGCATGATCGCGGCAAGAATAAAGTGCGAATGTAACTAGGGAAGTGTCTTTTGAATATAAGTGCGAATATTTACACACTTAGCATAACTTCGAATTTTTATCCTTCTTGACCATAGTTCTTTAAGGAAACATCTATGACTTTATATAGTCGTATATCTGATGATCTAAATATGAACGTCTTGTGGAGAAACGAAAAAGTTCTTTTGGAGTAGGATCGACGTTTTCAGGAAAACAGGTGCAGTTCTTGTGCAAGTGCAAAAACTACAGGTAGCAGATGTCGAGGTACCTCAAAATGACGGGTCTCAGTATTTACTGCCCGTATTTTTGTAAAGGGAGAGTAGTTTGAAAAGTTTAGGCAGCAGACATCGAGATACCCCGAAATGAGGTGTCTCACTTTTTACTGCCCTTATTTTTGTTAGAGGAGATCAGTTTCGAAAACAACTGGCAGTAGGCGTCGAGGTACCTCAAAATGAGATGCCTCACTTTTTTAAAAAAATAACTAATAACTCCTATAAATTAATAAATACAATTTATTTAAAGATAAAGCTTTTTGAGAAGATTTAGCAAGGGGGAAACTGCGGACTTTAGACTTGAGCGGACTTTGGAAAGTCCAGCGGACTTGGGAGGACTTGACCGGACTTTAAAGTCACCAGAGTCCGCGCAAGTCGCGCTCACTGCCACATTCATGAGACACTCAGTAGTCAGTATTTTAAGATGTTTTTTCTGATTGCATTTGCATGATCCCCAGTGATTACCCTGTACTTTTAGCAGTATCTGAGATCTCTTTTTATGAGAAAAATCGATCAGACAAATTACAAAGGAGCAGAAGTTTTTTACTTCAAAAATACATAGAAATTTAATATGCTCTATTTCTGAAAATGTGTCTGCTGAACTCTGGCTAGTCTGTCCGACGACAAACGATTCTTCGACTCCGTCAGTGCCCAACATGCGGTCTGTCTGTGATGTATTTCTCGGTGTCGCCGAGCTTTATCTGAAAAAATGTGTTTGCCAACGTCGGATTAATAGAGTCGTAGATTCGCATCCGAGGCTTGAGATTTAGCCTGAACTGGTCCTTGGAACCTTAAAAATCGCCAAATGTCAGACCATCGAGGAAACCAGATACCACCGAGGAAACCAGATACCACGTCCAAATCACTCAAAATCAAAGTCTTGATTGGCTTCCACTTTGAAGAGGACACTTTAGGTTATTTACTCATAAAAAACAATATATTGCTACTTTATGGTTCACAGTTACGAAAAGGTTTTCTGGAGGTCTCCTAGGAAACTGACCATTGAGAAATACTTTCCACTTTGTTGTAGTTATAGGAAAATAGCTTAAAGTCTTGGCTACTGAATCGCAAAAACCGTAAGTTTCTATGGTCTTCAGTTATTGAAAAACCACTGGCCGGTATATAAAAATTCATAAGAAGGGAATCTATTAGAGATACTCTCGCTGGAACTCGCACATAGGATCATATTAATAGTAGAATTAACTTGTTGTTGTATTCCCATTGAATTCCGTGTGAAAAGTTGCATATCCACCCGGTTTTTATGAAATTTTAATATACTATAGCAGAAATACACTGATTGAAGCAAGCCTCTAGAACTTCTTACCCCCGACCGAGCCCGCGAGGCCATTTTAGCGGAACCTACAAATCGCAGAGTGGACTTTGATAGTACACCTAGCGTACTCCAGCAGTATGCTAGGGGGCTTTAGAATGGCCCCGCTTCCATGGACAAAATCATCCCTCAAAATCGCCCTAAATGGTCATTTTTGGACAAAATTGCAACTTTCAAATCGTCTATATTGAAAACGAAAACATATAAAATAACGAAACTACGTTTTAAGCTTGCGGTTGCGTGGTTTTGTAGCTCACACTATCTACTATTTATGATAAAATCCCCAAGGTTAAATAATCTGTTGTTACTGAACTACAAGAGTGTAAGGTTGGCAAATTTTTCAAAATGGCGGAGTCAACGTTTTTCGGGGCTTTTCGTAAAATTTCAATATCTCAGCAACGATGCAACTTTTTGATTTGCGCTTTTATTAAAATGCATTTTAATAAAGGGTCTACAAGAGCCCCGTTGTTTGAAAAAGTTTTGTAAACATCGATTGAAGGCTATTCCGCTGTAATAGGTCGTGGCTTACGTGCAATGGCTCATAAATTTGTACGCTTGGTGTTGCTTTTCCGAACAGTGAAAATCGCAGGTCGCTAGCTCTTTTCGTTATAGATTTATGAGCACTCTTACCAAGGAAAGTTTTTCAAAATATATAATACAGACAATTAGACTTTGTATGGCTGTTGAGAAAAGGATATTCCAGACGAACGATGTATAGTTCTCACATGAAATAGAACACTTTGCTGAACATGCAAAAACCTTCGTTTTAGTTATCTGCGCTAGTATCACCAGTTAAATAAAAACAGAGATGATCACAAGGCAGGCCGTAAATTTTTCTGCCGTTCTGCTAAACGGCAAAACAATTCATGTAGGTAGAGTGAAGGTTCTCGCGAGGACAGATCAGGTAATAATCTCCGACATTTTGTTATACGGAGGTTATTGTAAATTTTCTGTTATTCTTTTGTACATTTTTAAAAACACAAACCGTAGAAAAACATTACATGAAAAAAAGACATTGAAAAACTTCGTCTTTTCTTATTGATAGCGAGTGTTAGTTAGAAAAAGATAACGACTGATATGGTGTGAACAGAAGAGCCAATAAACTTTAGAACGACAAAAACAAATGAATACAAAATAATTAATATGAGCGAAATATACAATATTAGAGAAAAAATGACGTCGTTTCAAAAAAGGGAAAATACGCTACATTCTAACTAGGCAAGAAAACTTTGTCTTATGAAATGACTCACTATCAAATAATGTTTGAGACGAATTTCACTTACAATTGTTTATATCATTTACCACTACAACAGAGACAATTTCTAGAATCACCACAACAATTGTAACAACAACAAGGACAATCCGGATTATAATTACAACGTTTATCAACTTTTAAATCAGTAATATTTCCAACATCCATGATCTCTCCATCGTCTTGACTGCCAAAGAAAGGATGTCCGTTTACCATTACTACCAAGACTGACATAAGTATCATTATCAGGATAATAACTGCTGATTTCATTTCTGTTTCAATAGAACAACTTGAATTGAATGTTTGTTTATTGACGATTGAATAAAGTTGTTAAACGTTATTCTACTAGATGTGAAAGTGTATTGATTTACTCTAAAACATTAGATTTTCGTAGTATATATATACTTTCACATGAGAGAGTGATAGAGAGAATCGACTATTGGTGCTTATCCCCATTTTCTTTCTTATTCTATAGTGCAGTGCAGTAACCAATAGTTTCTTTTAGAAACGGCGTGAAGGAAAAAGAAGCCGAAAAAGAAAATACTTTAATTCGCTTGATCGATAGTCAAGGTCAGACAATTTGTATGTATATACAAGATGAAAAAGGCACCAACAATCTTAAATTTAAGAGTATCGGAACGTGTTATAGAGCCAGCCACACAGTCAGCTATATACATGCAATTAATGTGTATTCATTCTTTTTTATCTATGTGTGATATTCGCATTATCACATTATATACATTGTTATAGTTTTATATTATTGTTCTGCACTCTCCGATGTATTCATTTTTCTCATTTATATTCGCGTATTCGTTTTTCTTCTAGAGAATATTCCGTCTAGAGAAACAGACATGTGTATATAGTGCAGCTCTTCTAAATGGATAGGTAGTGGTAATATTTCATTCTATACAAATAAAATAACGATCACCAAAATGCAGCTTGATAACAAGAAAGTTTTCAGACGTCTCAAACGCATAACAGCTTACTCAGTCTGTAGTATAGAAAATGAACTGAAAGTTTTGCTACTTTCAAAAAACTCCAGTTCTGTTCCTTCTTCTCCTTATAGTAAAGATCAACAAAACCAACAAATAGCTTCTGAGTACAGTGAAAGTGATTTCGATTTTGATTATCTCGATGAATTCGAACTTTCCGACGGAGAACTACAACGTATGTTTATCCTGACCTTCCTTTTTCTACCCTAATCGTCTTTCTTCATTCAGTTTCTTTAAGGAACAGAACTGGAGTTTTTTGAAAGTAGCAAAACTTTCAGTTCATTTTCTATACTACAGAAACGTCGTGATTTCGCGGAGAAAAGATGAAGATCTTGTGGGTACGATGGGGTTTTTCCGCGAAAAAGATGAAGATGCGGAGGAAAGATCGAGTTTTTCAGAAAAAGTTTCAGGTGCAGTTCTAGTGCACAAGAAGTTCATCTTTTCTTCCTTCCTTCCTCATCTTTATCTTTTACTATCTTTTACCGGAAAAACTCGACGTTTCTACACAAGATCTACATGTTTTTACCTGAAAAACTCGATCTTCCTCCGCAACATCTCGAAGTTACCCACAAGATGTCCATCTTTTTTCCGGAAAAACTCGATGTTTCTGCACGAGAACTTCATCTTCTTTCAATAAAAACTCTTTTTCGCGGAAAAACCCATGGTACCCACAAGATCTTCATCTTTTTTCCGGAGAAGCTCGACGTTTCCCCAAAAGAACATTTTCGTTTCTCCACCAGAACTTCATATTTTTTCCTGAAGAACTGGATGTTTCTCCACAAGAACTACTCCTGAAACTTTTCCAGAAAAACTCGATCGTACTCTTCTGGAACACCCGTTAGTGTGTTCGGAGGTGGTAAGACACGGGACTGCTGACGACGCGAGATATTCACCTAATTTATTCACGTTCACACACAAAAAGACACACCTTGTTTCAGCCACCGTTTCACCGAAATGCCACAAAGATCCGCTTTTTCCAACTATACTTGGCTAAATTTCGTTTTATGTACCGGCATGGATATAACGAATATATCTAAA
>CAJNOQ010009544.1:0-10193 GCA_905250885.1 Didymodactylos carnosus
AGATGCGCGATTACAATTACACAATGTAAAGTTGAAACACAGATATTATTCTAGTTGTTATGAAGAGACATTCCATATGAGTGACTCGAGTACCTTACGCAGGTTTGTCAATCTCGAAGAATAGATTGCATAGAGATTTTTTAAATTCTCAAAGCTCAACCAAATAAAGTGAAACTACAGCAGCTTTGTACAAGGTAACCTAACAGTGCAACTTAGAGAAAGTAAAATTTGAGCAATGACAATGTAAGGGAGCATTTCAAAATTCTTACCGTGGCATAACGGAATTTTTTTAATGACATTTCGATATATTATCGGTTTCTTTTTATATATGTATACATACACATGCAATTTATTTTGGTAGGTAAATTTACGATTAAATGCATAAATAGGAAAAAGTATAATAATGTTCTTCTTATTTGTATATGTAGAGTAGTGTACTATACAAGCATTTCTCAACTATTCCGAAATATTAAAAAAGACAATGTTAAGTCATTACTATGTTTTATTGTTAGTATTGGGTATATATGTCTTTTGATCAATACTACTCAGTTAAGCAACAAATATCTGTAATTGTGTTGGGAGAATACAATCTAATATTTCTTTTATAAATGCAAGAGAGCTAAGTCTCTATTCACTTGTGTGGGTAACAGTGGAATACAGGAATAATCTCAGAATAGAACGAGCATTTCGAAACGAGGATTTTAAAATTTCTACTTACAAAAACTGCATCAAAATTAGCACTTTTAGACGAGGATATAATTTTTGAAAATTGAGTGGAGCTCTACCGCTGAGAGTAGATATTACATTACACAGTGAGCATTCAGTTGGAAATTTAGAAAAAAACAGTGAGCTTGCTTTTTCGTAATTTAAATAGTGTTTCATATACTTCGAGTGACGGCCGATTTAATGGAGAAAGAATTTTTATACTACGACTTTTCCTTCTATAAAAGATTTGAAATGCAAAAACACCATGTAAATGCGCTATTTTTTCGGAAAATTTCGATTTTTATTGAAGGATAGTAAATTAGAATAAAATCGAGATCATATTCGGAAAGAACATAGTCAGACGAATACGAAATAAAAAAACTTTTGTTTTTCGAGTAAAATTTAAGAGTTTTGGAATGGATTCTTTCGAAAACGGTCTAGGCTTTAAAGGCTCTCTCCGGTATTTTGAGAACGCGCAGATTAGCTCAGGTCTGAACTAACATATTTTTATACCAAAATGTTCCTTGTGAGGCCGTGCATCTATGGTGAATGCGCAAAAATGCGCATATTTTCCTGGACTGAGATATTGGTTTTCCAAAATCCCTCGGTTTTTGAGGTACAATGATCTTTTCGCACTCAAAAAGCATTTTTTCCTACATATTATATATATATTCTGAATCACCGTGAAAAACTGCAAGGATGGTATATAATTCATTTGAATTCGGTCCTTCCGTTCTGAATTCTATAAATTTCTTAGATTTGGGATTCACACGAGGAACTTTCCGCTAAAAATTCAAAATTCAAGAGAGAAACCGTGAAAGGTCTGAAAAAACTGCTTCCATAGGTTATTGACGATGCTCTATCCAATGAAATGGTTTTTCAGTTTAAAAACGTTTATGAAAGGGATTTCCACAAATCCGGTCTCTGGAAAACCCACTGGAAACTTTGTTGAAACTGGAAAACTATTCCATTGGGAAGACAATTGTCGAAAACCTATAGAAAGAGGTTCAGATGATTTCAGTCCACTTATAAAGTTAATGTCTGCCTGCTCTAGCGAAAAATGCCCGCTGTGCATTACCCACCGGAATGTTTTCATCAATTAACAGAACAAAGTTAAGACTACTTGCGCCCCAAATATTTCTGAATTTCGCCTTGTGCCATGGGAGAAAATCGATTTTGAAAAATGACATTTTCGTCTAATATAAGATGGCTCGTAAGTAAAGAGTTACACCTCTTAATATATCAACAGTTACTCACACCTATCATGTGTTTATCACCATCGTCTTCTAAGAGTTAAAATGATCTTTAATGTCTCCAGAGAGCAGTACTGGTACACATTAAAATAATAATGTCAGTTTTGAGCTTTAATAAGATTGTTTTATTACATTTTTTTTGGAATGACCATTTATTGTTAAGCCGGTAAGCTGTTAGAAAAATGAAATAAAGAATATCGGGAAATAAGGTAGAAGACATAACAAACCAAATCCAAAAAGAGAGAAAAACACTTATATTTATATCGTACATTGATTTAAAATGCAATCAATTTCTTTCCTTCATTTTCATCTTATTACCTGATCAACAAAACTTATCCATGACATTAGCACCGACTCATACCTATTTAAGAGCTTCTTGACTTTTTTCATCGAAAAGAAGTGACCTAGATTCTGACCTCTCTATTTAATTTAAAAATTATTGAAAAATGATTAAATTCCCCAACTCTGTTTTCTTCGTCTTCTAAAAATTTGAATAATACATTGACTTTTGATCTAAAAGGTGATGTGATTACCACTGATCGATCATCTGCAAATAAATAATTTAAATGTGCTCCTCGTTTATCTGGTAAATCGTAATGAACTGTAATAAATAGCATAGGTAATACTGAACTGCTTTGTAGTCATTCTATTCCAATAAGGAAGAAATCGGAATTACATGTTCCATAAAAAATTCGTGCTTTACGGGCTCGAAGCCAGTTCCACACTACTCTCAATAAATTTAATGGCATTCCTAACTTAAGGTCGTCCTCTCCCTCCTCCAAAATCAGTTTTCGATACAGTAAACGAGATTTCCATGAAACTTTCCACAAATGTTGGACACATAAAAGTAAAGCTACGAAATTCTTTTTACGCCACCAAACCTTAGCGTTCAAGAGTTTTCTGCAGATCAAGGCCCAAAATGGGGCTTCTGCCCGTGCAAATTCTTTTTCACTATATTGCAAGGTACAAAACTCAAGGTTGTTTTATTTGAAGCAGAACTGTTTACCCCTTCGGATGAGGGAAAGGGATTTTTCTATTTTTGCTTTCTTTAATTTCGGGGAGCGTCGAAACCTCTAAAACCTTGAAATATTATCACAGCTGTTCCAGATAAACGAGGTGTTCTACAGAACTAGAGTCTAATTAAAACATTCCTAGCGTTTTAAAATTCTCCTTAGCGTTTTTCAAATAACTCAAAGACGATAAAAGATAGAGATTTGTAGTTTTCAACAATGAAAAGAAAAGAGTTTTGCTTATGTTTTTTAAAGAAAATACTTTTCGAAAAATTTTTCGGAAGATCAATTTTCTATGAGATCTTTGGAAAACCAGTTCGGATCTCCGAATACTGAGATAGTAATCTATCAGTTTTCTTTCATGGGTATATAGTCCAAAGCGTCCTCTCCAAATGGGAACTAAGCGAATTCTTCATTTTTCCTGATTCAGGTGTGACGTTGTAGTTCCTGAGAGTTCCAAAATCAATATTTCTTTTGACATGATAATTCTGAAAGCGAACGGAAACGTAGATAATCAAAGGTTCTGAATTGTGTGATAATATTTATTTTTGAAAAAAGTTTCAGGAATCTAGTGAAAACCTTTATTAGGTGAAATAACACATTTTTGCCTATTTTTGAATAAAATTAAAGTATTCATCACTCAGTCAAAATCCATCCAAAGTGTATCAGACTATGAGGATGTATTCTATTTTACCTGCTCAATGTGGCTTTTACTTAGGAATAGTGAAATATCCTGAAGTTTGGCAGATTTCTAGAAAGCTTTTTCAAAACCCAAAGTATCTTCTGTTGGTTTTGATAGCTTCTATTGAACTGCATAGTATTAAGCAGATAAAATAGAATATATTTTGATAGTGTTTTTTTCACTCTTGACTTGTTTTCTTGATGGGCTGAGAAAACGTCTCTTAAATAGACATTTTTTGAGACCAGTTAGCATTTTAAGTCAGAAGTTTTAATCTGATGATTCTGAAAACATTGCTGACTTTATCGATAGATATCGGGGCCCCACAGGGTACACAAGGACTAGGCTGACCCGAAACATCTTGATCTGAAGCGGAACTTTGACAGGTATGTGATGTACTAATATTAGCTTACAGGAAGACTTCTAATGAATGTCAAATACCTTAGGATTAACGACGGAACTGATAAATCGAGATGTGTGAACACTCACAGCCATCCTCACAAAATTTCTTGTCCTTGAAATCAATTTGCATTTACGAATTCGTAAAAATAAGGGCGAATTGATATGAGAAGTATGCGAAGAGAGGAATCCAACAATTTTTAACCTCATAAAAGAAAAAATACGAATTGATCTCAGGGACCAGAAACTTTTTATGAGGTTGAAAATACCTAGATTTGTCTCCTCGCATCGGTTGGCGAACTTCGCAACCGAATTTGCCGCTACTTTTACGAATTCGTAAAATATGAATTGATGTCAAGCACCAGAAGCATTTCTGTGTGGTTGAAAATAGATAGATTCGTCTCTTCGCAACGGTTCCCATACTTCTTACCTGAATTCGCCGTTATTATTACGAATTCGTAAAAAACTGACTAAAATACAAAGAAAAACGTTTGGTTTGTTGTGTAAATACTCAGAGCATCCTCACTCGCCCGGCCCCGCCCCGCGCGCACAAAAAGGAGAGAGATTCCTTTCTGTTTGCTTTCACGAAAAACTATTGACGAATTGATGAAAGAATTGAAGTGAAGAGACGATCCTTTGTTTTCTTAACCTCATAGAAATATTTCTTGTCCTTGATATCAATTCGTATTCTGTGAATTCGTAAAAGTAACCGCGAATTGATGCGAAGAGACGAATCTATCTATTTTTAACATCATGGAAATGCTTGTTGTCCTTGACATCAATTCGCATTTTACGAATTCGTAAAAGGAACGGCGAATTGAGGTGAGAAGTATGCGAATTTACGAATTCGTCCCAGTTTTGAGAATTGGCAAGACGAACAAAAGAGGCACCTTTTTGGTTATTTTTTCATCATTTTTGTCAGTTCGCACTGAATTACGAATTCGCTGCGAATTCCCAAAACAATGGTAAAATGCGGATTATTGCATCATTTTACACTCAAATATTTCGAGTATATTACAAGTGGGAGAACAATATGTTGTTTTTAATTTCAGTAATAAATAATCGAGAAACATTGAACTTGAGTTATACGTCTACCGATTGTCTATTAGACATTTGCTAACATTGGTCACGAAAGGAGACGAAAGAGATACTTCGTGTTTGAGACGGCTCTATTAAAAGTGGGAACGATTATGCCTCTCGACTCTGTGTACTTACAATAGTTTTTTTATGTTCGTTTAAATGCAAATATGAAGACGTCTTTATAAAACATGTGTCTTTTAAATAGATTTTACGTAAACAGGACGTATATATCAGCGTTCAAACCTGGATTAATGCCAGTCCAGGACTGGCCTAAGCGAAATTAAGATCTTAGTTTGACCTAGTCTAAACTTCAATCTCACTTTCGCCTAGCTTTTTCCTAGTCTAAACTGGGATCTAGGTTTGAACTAGTCTAAAGTCATTAAAAAGAAAATCTCAGGCCAATCCCCCATTGAACTAGGTCAAACTCAGGTTAATGATGTCCTCATATCAAACTCAGATGACTGGTTGACCATTACAAGTTTTAATAAAGATAGATAAGAACTCTTTTACAACACTCTGTTCGCATTTTATTGTAATTGTTTAACATGGGCGATAATTCACAACAAATGGTGACACTGGAATATGATTTACCAACAGTTATTATTTATAGTGATAATTGTGTTAAAAATGATACTATAATCAATGATGAATCTAGAACCGATCCACGTAAAACTTGATAATAAGCTTTCGAAACCACATGGTACAGTTGAAGATTAATTTTCAACTTTAGCATTGGATGTTTTTCCCCTATTATCATTGCTATTGTCATTACCATCATATGGGTCGGTTGTATATTCATCATTGACTACAGTATCGTTTTAACACCTTTCCCACTATTAATAATAGCTGTTGGTAAATCATATTGGCTATCAACTTTTTTGATCACCAAACATATTTAGGTATTGAACGACAACACGAATTTTCGGTTTATCATTCGAAATGAGCGAGATCTTGCGCTTTTAAAACATTTCGCTGCAATTCTCTTTTTATTAATGACTGTGTTTATTCAGAATAGAAGCACTGCATTTTAACTTTTTGATTAGAACACTCCCATTAAAATTCAGAACAAACACCGAACACATTGTTTTACTTCTATTCAAACACTCACGGTTGTTCTCTTGTTGGGCGGTAGATGTCGAAAAACTCAGGTTTTTGGTGAGTATACTCACTGAAATCTTCACTAGATTCTGTAGAAAACGGTTGTTTTCAACCAGAAATCCGAGATTTTGAAAAATTCTTGGATTAACTTGGCTTCCTTCGAAAAGTATCTCGAATCTCATGGCCTAGAAATAACTAGAAATGGTAAAATTCGATTTTTAAGCGCTTAGAAACAAGATTTACTTGAAAAATCAATGGAATAACAGAGAACAGAAGTACAGAAAAAGCTCGTCTCTAAGACTTCAGTATTTTACTACTTATGGTTCTGACTTTTCTGAACATATTTGTTACAAACATATGCCTTGATTTTGTACTTCGGGTATCGCCCACATCTTTTTTTCTGACTTTGCTTTAAAAGTTTCATGAAAAAACGTACTTCTTTTTTTCTCTCTCGATGAAAAAACGTCGTAGAGAGTTCGGCGACGTCTACTTTTGTTCAGAACTGTATGTTATATCTGTATGTTCTACGCGAATGGGCTGTTTACAAAAGTTTCTGTTGGAATCTCGGGATTTGATTTTTCAAGATTTTCTAAAATCTTGGTTTTTCACGGGTCTGGGTTTCCGGAATTTTAATGGAAGTTTCATATACGCATCATCTGATTATAAACTCTTTCAGCTGTTTAAATCTCTTCCACATTTGTTCTAGCTATTATGAGTGAGGAGAAAATTTAAAAATAAAGGTGAACGCTCAGTTTTGACCGCCGCTGTAAACACATCGAAAGACAGCCTGAAGTGTCTACTTTCAGAACCCGCATCGCTTTTGGTCATGTTTAGGACTGACTCAGCAATTTTCTAGGAGCCTCAAAAAATAGAGTCTCCAAATAATAGCTTTTACCTGGATATGTATGCAATTAATTTTTTCTGAACGCGTAGATTCGTACAGCAAACTTTTCTGATAAAAATAAGGCCTCCCTGGAATGAAATTTCATAAGAAATAAGCTAGGTGCACGTGCTGAAGAAGCGCCGGCGTCTCTATTGACTTCAGCTAGCTAAAAGAGTAAAATTTAGCGGGTGCAACTAGCTACAGCGGGACAAACCCGGTAACTCGTCTCAATACTAGCTGCAGCGGGTAAGAAATATTACCACTATAAAACAGTGTATACAACCAGCTGCAGCTAGAGATTTATTGAGTGTTACAACTAGTCAAACTGTTTTGTATAATGTGCTTAATATCCGCTGCCCAACTAGCTGCAGCGCTCAATTTAGCGGCTGCTGCAACTAGTCAAACTAGTTTCTGTAACGTAATTATTAGCCACTGCAGCCTACCAAGAATCCCTAGTTGCAGCTAGTATACTGTAGTGGGCAGTTTTACGTCCGCTAGAGTTACTATAGATAAAACGACGACATATGAATTTGCAGAATAATCCGGTGAAATCGACATGTTTTTGCAGAGACAAAAAACCACTCCACTGGTACTACGCTGCAAAAATCAAAGAATAATAGACGAAATTTTCTTTTATCTAAAATGAAGGTATGTATGCCTTTGGTCGAAAACTCAAAAACATCGAAAGTGAAAACGTAAAATGTATATGAATGGCGAAAACTTGAAATGTAGAAAATGCGGAATGTCAAACAGTAAGAACAACGAAAATGTGAGTTTTAAAAGTGGGCTCGCATCTCCAAAATATTTCTTGCTCATAATTCTGCAGATAGATCTGCAAAATTTTTGTGCACAGGGTCATTTTGTTTGTGTGAAATATTTTACTGCTCTGTTTCTTTGCATTATGAAGGGCCTTAGGAGTAATGTTCTTGACAAACCAGATAGTAAATAAACCTTCTAAATTAAGCAGAAAAGGAGCTAATAGGTTTATGAAGATGTCACACAAACAAAATGTCCGTGTGCACAAAAGATTTGCAGATTTATCGGCAGAATTATGAGCAAGAAATATCTTGGAGATACGAGTCCCCTTTTAAAACTCACATTTCCGTTGTTCTCACTGTTCGACATTTAGCCCTTCGTCATTTTCGATTGTCTACATTTCAAGTTTTCGCCGTTCTGATTTTCGATCTTATACATTCTGTGTTCTCACCTTCGGTATTTTGAGTTTTCGAGATTCGGCCATACATTCAAAATGAACAGTAAAAGGAAATAAGTATGAAACCTTCTAATCTGACACAGTTCCCTGTGAACGGTTTTGCAGTATGACCTTACAGCAAAAAACTCCTCTTGACTCTGAATAGTGAACGCTTCTTCAGCCTGCAAATCATCTTATACATTTGCAATCCTCATGGATAATTTAAAAAAACATATTTTTAGCAGAAGAAAATAGATTTCACACTTAAGATCGGAGTTTGAGGAAAACCTACATGGAGATCTACAAACTATGATGCTACCCGGCACTAATTCATAGTCTTGATTAGCGTAGAGGGATATTTATATGAAGTTCGAACGGTTCGAAGTTTTGCCAAATTTTGCACACTCATTAGACCGAAGACGCGTTTGTCGAGCCTTATTTAAATTCGAAAACAGTGCACTTTTAAGTTTTCAGTAAATGTTGTGATCATTAATCAGTGTGATCTTCAAAGTCAGCACTGACCTGATTACAAAATATCAAGAAAAGTTGAGGTTTTCTCGCAAAGTAAGAGAAGTACTTTTGATGAGAAAATCAAGTTTTCGAAAAAACTTGATGAGAAAACGCTAAAATCGCTCGCCCATTTTTCGTAAAAAGATTGTCTCCTATTCGTCGCTATATTGGCAGCTTTAGATAAAATTTAAGTGAAATATTCTGTGGGTTTTATAATGATTGCAGTCGACGCGGATTATGAAAAATACTCAGCTGAGGTAGAATGTAAAAATCTTTGTTCTCGAAGCCATTAATTTCACAGTTAAAACTAGTAGTTTCAAACTGCATGAAATCCTTATCTTTCTGCATAGCATATGGCTTTTAGGGAAAAGAGCATATTCAGCCTTGAACAGCAAAATAGTTTTACGAGAAGGCAACGTCTCTACTGAGAATTCACTCGCGTATACTTTTCAAATTTCTCTCTATTTTGGTTTAAATAGCAAAGTGCGCCGAGTACACTTCGAAATTCACATCTACACTATGCTTTACAGGGCAAACATCTGACACTAGAAACCTGGGATTAAGTCTCTGTTTTATTATAAAATAGATCCTAAATGTATCCTTATCTTGGAATGTTACAGCACTTTTTAGAATCTCTACTAGTTGCACAGTTTTGGGCAGGAACCAGAAGGGTATTTCAGAAAAATGTGGCTTCAAATTCAGGTTTATAATTCGCGCTTAACTCTATTTCTGTCGTATTTAGCAGGAGAATTATCAGTAGGGTTTCTTTTCAATAATCATGCAAGAAGTTTCACTTCTTCACACTATTTTCGAGAAAAAAAAGCGCCCTACGTAGAATTTTAGATATGACAGCCACCTTGAATTTCTATTGATTAGCGTACGAAACGAATAAAATAGTACGTAGAAACGAGCGCTCTATAAATAAATTAGCAAGATCGAAGCTAAACACTTCAGTATAGTAAGAGAAGGATATTCTGAATCAAACTGTCGATTCAGATTTTCTGCTGTTGTAAGGACTGCATCGCCACAGGCATCAGTCCGGAGTGGTGGGACGATAAGTCGTTCACTTTTTCCTTTGCAGTTCTATATTTCAATATATAAGAGGAAATAAAAGAGTGATTATCGTTCTGGTGGTAGCCTCGGCGTAATAATTTCAGCATCGCTGGCGGCTTGTGGATGTAGCGAGGACTGTTTCTGTTCAGTAAAGCCATGGACATATTAAAAGACCCCCCACATTAGAAGACCCCTCCATAATAGAAGACCTCTCTGAAATAAATTATGTAAAAGACATATTAGAAGACCCCTTTTAATATTTCATCTATTAAAGTCAGTTTTTTTTTATTTTTCTGTATATGTATGTCTTAAGGTTGAATCAAGGAATTTT
>CAJNOQ010009545.1:0-10193 GCA_905250885.1 Didymodactylos carnosus
TGATATAACGATATATTTTTCTATTTCTTACAGTCCATGTTTTACTTGCTAATTAAAAAGTGTGCGGAGTTTGAGATCACGTATATTTCGAATTCATGTAATTATGTGCGGAGTTTGAGATCACGTATATTTCGAATTCATGTAATTATGTGCGGAGTTTGAGATCACGTATATTTCGAATTCATGTAATTATGTGCGGAGTTTGGGATATAGATATAGTCACTTTTTATTAAAAGTGTGAGAAGTTCGGGCATGAACCTTCTCCTTGTCTACTTTAATTAATACATCTAAAAACGGTAACTTAGACTCATTCCCAAATTCTGACGTGAACTGAATATTATTCTTGTCAATTTTAATTATTTTAATTTTTTATTTATTGTCAAAAATTGGGACAGAAATAAGTTCCCGTACAATATGTTGAAACGCTATGTAGACGACATAATTCTAATTTCAGAATTAGATAAGGATCAAATTAATGATTTAGTAGCGTATCTAAATAAAATTGACAAGAATAATATTCAGTTTCTTAACTACTGAGGATGATATGTTAACATATCGAAACGTTTAGTTAATTGTATTACTTTATTAATATAATAAAATACGACGAGAAAAGTTCAAACTTTTTTAACTTAATTATCAAATTCGTAAACAATTGTAGCATTAATTTATAAATGATGTAATATACATATGAAAAGTATGAACTTTTGCCAGGCTCAGAGATACAGACTCATATATATATATCTAGAGAGAGAGATTCTTGGAATAAAATTTTGTATTAATTTAGCCTAAAGTTTTAAAAAGGGAAATTCAGAAAAAAAGTTTATTTTATGCCTGTTTTTAGGCGCCACTGCCAAAGTGTTTCCGCGTCCAAACACAGATATCAGATTTTTTGCTCTTTGTTCACTCTGTGTGATTTATCTAACTTTAAAAGAAATAATTTATAGTGGTTAGTTTACTATTTCAACACTGAAAAGTATCAACGAACGGGTTAAGGTTTAACTGGTTCTGTGCGCTAACTAATCGAAGTTCAAAATGGCTGCTATGCCTAAAATAAACAAAGAACTTAAGCTTTTCCTCAAAAAAATATGAAAAAGTGCAGATTCTTGCATGAGTGTTTGAGAAAAAGCTCTAATTAGAATTTTCCCGCCAATTGTGAGAGAAACGGACGTTTAACAACCACTACATTGTCTAATTTGCTACATTCGAATAAACTAGCGACACTCAATGCGCCGGCGATATGATGAGAAAGATGATCTCTGAATAATGCTTTAAAACTGCAAAAATCGCCGTCTTCGCTGGAAAAAATTGATTTTTTTGGCGTGATTTTCAGGATTTTTCGTATATCTCGAGAAGAAAACATTTCTTTTCGATAAATAATTTAGAATCTGAGATAGGGTCTGGAGTCTCTGTGGTGAGAATTTCGACTCGATCGGGCCATTTTTGCGAATCGTCATAATATGACTAAATGAAAATTGAAGTTTTCCAGAAAACCCATAGAAGATCATGCCACAAAATTCTGAGCAAAGATACATTACAGAAAGACTTGCTTTTTCGCTCTTCTATCTTTGGTGCAAAAAATTGATGGGTACTTCTATTCAGGTCCGCCCACCGTCACATGACATAATAGCCGCAAAAATCTCAAGATTCGTCTCGTGTAGAGCATAAAAAGTTGCATACAGTCCCATATTTGTTCGCTAAACAAGTCATATACTACATGCCTTTTCAGGGGATACTGTTTATTGAAGAGATATTCGGGGTATAATACCCCGTTCTAACCGCTCGGCAGAGTTATATATCATTTGGTGTTTTATAACTAGCATCGCTGGTCCCCCCGTACCCATCGTACACTTCGTGTAGACGTTAAGAATAAGGTCGACATTTATGTATAGTATAGCTAGTAACATGTGAGGGAGCACTTGTAAAGACTATTTAAATATATACATAAGTGTACGGCCTTCATACGAATGTATCATCATAACTCGTAGTTTCCTTTTGCACAATTTCGTGCAATGGGAAAATGCGTAGTTGGAGAAGTACAGCGTATGAAACGTCAGAAGATCGCCCAAATCTGCGCTATAATTGAAGAAAATTTAATCTGCGAAAATTTCTGTCTGTTGTTTCATAGTGGAGTACACTAGCATGATTAATACAACTTAAAACAAATGCATTATAGACTAAATTTCGCACTTGACGTGATAATTCGAGACCGAAAAAATTAATAGAACCAACTGTTCTTCCAGTTGCAGTTAATATATTGTGTATATGTGATGTCCCGTCAAGATCATATGTCAAAGTGAGTCCTAAACGTTTGTGCTCGTCTACGTAGTTAGTTAAGCTTTTTCGGCTTACTGACATTATTTGCCTAAGAAAAATTAATTACGTAGAAAAATGATGTTAAATTTTTGACCATAGGGCTACTATTAAAAAACGTCCTAGTCGTTCCTCTTTCATCGTAAAAATATGGTTCTTGCCTAGATCGATAGAGAAATGTGTGCAGAATATTTACTGCAGAAAAGAAAGAAAAAAGTGTTTGCTGTTTCCCTTTTGTTAATAACTAATTAGTTCTAATTAATGTTAATTCAGTCTATTCCACTAGCTTAATGTCCCATTTGCGGAATAACGACTCGACGAAAAAATTCAAGCGATACCTGATCTGATACAGCATACAACACAGTCTATCTTATAGTCTGTTTGAATTCTCTTAAAAAGTTCAAAATACGATTTATTTAAAAAAACTAGATAATTTGTTGAATTTATTGTTTTTACCATTTAGATTTTTGTTAAGTAATTCATTTTTTTCTCAGCCGAACGTTAGTAAGCCAAACAGAACTTCAAAGCCTATAATTCGACGTGTCATCTACAACTGGGAAAAGGACATGGGACGGTTTCTGCTAGAAAATAGCCGAATATGATTTTGAGTGAAAATGATGGGAAGTGCTTCCCCTATCACTTCCCACTTTCAAAAATTCCTTCTCATATCTTTTAAAAAAGAATTCTTTTGATTTTTCACCACCAATTCAATAAAAGTTATTTACCTTTCTCCGCAAATTTCTCGTCCGATTTCAAAGTCCCTGAGCAACTCTTATCTCATACATAGCAAGATAGACAATTTTTCAGGCCTCAAGATAAGCTATAAATAAGTCTTTCAAAAATCTACCCACATGGGTCAATAGTCGAAATACTTGGCCGATATCATCATTTTCACCTATCTTAGTGCTTTAGACACTCATTTAGTCATTTTTCTGCCATAATGAAAATTTATGTATTTTTCAAAAACATATCATTGGATAACCCTTACAATTCTCTACAAAGCGAGTTGATCAGAATATCCAGAAAGCTGGGACCAGTCATTAAAGATATGTAAAAGAAGCGTTTGAGTGTTATCTATGCAGTACAGTGTGTCATAATCACAAGAACTCCTTTGCTTTATATTTTTCAGTAAAAGATGAAACAAATCTGAATACTGTTTTGAATAGACCAAAGATTTTTCTAGCAGACGAGGTGCATATCGTCGTTTCATGAGAAAAGTTGATAGTATGGTTTCTGGAAAACCTGACCGCTAGAAAACCAAGTCCTTGGCTTTTGGTCAGAAAATTTTGCGAACTGTACAGCCCGATAGTGCAAAAAAATTCTGGGGGAAATAAAAGATCTCCCGGCTGTCTATAACGCTTTTTCACCGGAATGTTTTGGTGATTTTCACGCCCTTCGTAGCTACTCATAAATCTACTGCATTTGCGTGAAAGAGCGTTATAGACAGCCGGGAGATGTCTTATTTTCCTCAGAATTCTTTGCTCCATCGGGCTTATTTTGAAGCTCGCAAAATTCTCTATCTTTCTGTACGGTTCTGAGTAGATGAGTCCAAGAAATATTCCTTTAACGCACTAGGATAGGTGGAAACGATGATATCGGCCAAGTATTTCGACTATTGACCCATGAGGGCATATTTTTGTAAGACCTATTTATAGCTTATCTTGAGGCCTGAAAAATTGTCTATCTTGCTATGTATGAGATAAGAGTTACTCAGGGACTTTGAAATCGGACGAGAAATTTGCGGAGAAAGGTAAATAACTTTTGTTGAACTCGTGGTGAAAGATGAAAAGGAATTTTTGTAAGTGGGAAGTGATGGAAAGTGAAAAGGGAAGTATTCCGATCATTGTCACTCTAAATCAGATTGGACCATTTTCTAGCAGAAACCGTCCCCTGTCCTCTAACAAAACAATCAAAAATTAAAGAGTCTCTCTAATTGTTAGCTTAGAAAAAACGTTTTCACGGCACCTTGCCGGTAGTTTCTTGAAAAGGAAGGAAACATTTTGAAAGAAAAGAGTATTTGAAAAAATTTTCAGAATGTCATTTTCTATGGCACAAGACTTTGCGACTAGAAATTCCTTAAACTCAATTTTTAATTAAAAAATTCGGTTTTTAAAATTTTGATTAAAAATTCGAGTTCAAGGAGTTTGGAGGCCTCTGTCATAGTCTTCTGTCATACAAAATGGTATTCGGAACAACTTTTGCAGCCGCATTTTTACTTCAAGATGCTTCCTTCCTTTTCGAGCAACTACCGGTAAATAACAACTTTTTTAGCCCTAAAATTCTATGGGAAAGGTAAAATTTGAATTTCTCGTGAAACGTCATTCTGTAACGATGTACACTTTTTCTATACACAACTTGATGTCGTCTTTGGATGACGCATCCTCGGTATCTTTTGCGCATGCGCATGGATGCATAAACTTCTCTAGACAACTGTTCAGGATTTCTAAAAAAATCTTCGTTTTTGATGTAAAATCAATTTTTCTCGGTCCAAGAGTACTTTTAACGAAACGTAAGGTCATACTTTGAATCAGTGCAGTGAACTGCATTCAAATTATTTGCTATTTAAAAAAAGTATTGAAAAAGCTTTTAATGATTTTCTTCAAAATCGTCTCCGAGTTAATTTCAGCCTCTGTGAATTTGATTTTTCTGTCTTTTCTCTTAGAACAACGCGAGTATAATTCGCGGACAATGCTCTTAAACTTTGGGTCCGCAACAACTTTGAACTGGAGAAAGGAGGAACGGTTTAGTATAGATTTAGGAAAGCAATGGGCGCAGGCTCTGATTCTTTCGGCTCTTGTGTAGTGATGTGTTGGTAAGGGTGCACTTGAATACTAAGAGTTTCTAGTAATCACCCACCTTTGGCTCTAACTTTTCGAACAGTCACTGAACCGCTCGACCAAGGAGACACTTTTACATTTCGTAATGCAGTAAAGTAAAGATAAATATCCAGGAAATGATCTGACGTTGTGAGGGTGAAAATGGATGCAGCGGTGCAGGTGACAGCGGTTGCCGTTCTTCCCAGTTACCCTTATTGAATGACAGAATCATCTGATAGAAAATCTTTTTCTACTTTTATTTTTTTATTTCTAAAAGATCTAAGAAGCAACACAAAAAGCATACGTATTCAGGCTATGTATGAAGAGCACGTTTTGTATTTCATTGTCGTTATTAAACTTCCTGCTTGAATGTTGAACATCTGTAAATAAAAGAAAAATGCTTTAGCAGATTTCTGTTGAATTTAGCACTAAATTCAAAACTGAACGCTAGAACTCAATTATATGATGAAAAACTTCAAATATATATAGAGTTTGTTCAGGAGGAGAATTATTGAACAAATTCAAATGTAAAATGCTCGTATGTATCATGTCCGTCAGATCGATGCTGATGAGATAAACTAACATGATCGATACTTGTTTCATCGGACAACATTGTTCGCCATGCACCTTTTAAATAATCATTACTGTGAATTGTCAGTGGTGGAACATACAGTGTGTGTTTCGTTGGTATATAAAATGCCGTTAAATGCAATTCATTCTTGTTTTCACCAACAAATTTTCCTAATATAAAATAGCCACTATCATCTTCTAACGGACAATCTAAATGTGTAAAAGCATGCTTTTCCAATCCACCGTGACCATCTTTTTTTACATAATCTTGTTTATAATTTTCATTATAAATGAAATTTTGAAAACAATGTCGATATGAAAGTGAAACTTTCATGTCTACAGCACTACTTGCTAAACAACATGCATAATATGACAAATGTTCATTTGTTGCTATATCGACAGGAATTTTACCATCAAACTCAGGCGGAAATGCGCAAATACCAGATACGTTTGGTTGATCACATGATAGCCAACGAACATTTTTTATTTTGGCACATTTTGGTTCAATTGAACAACATGCTAATTGTAGTAAATCATATTCACCCGGCAAAATATCTTCGGCAGACTCACCACCTGTCAAGAAAAGTAGTTCACCAGATAAGCAAGTAAATGTTACGAGATAATAAAATAACGTTTTGAGCGAAATCTAGTGCCACGGAAAACATACTAGTCAGCTTTTCATGCCTACCATTAAAGATAAGCCACGGCCTATTATCGTATAATGCTGCTCAATCGACCATCTCAGATTTCTTCCATAGTGAGGGCTTCTTTAGAGCAATCAGTTTCATGAGTTTCGGCGAAAACCGCAGGTCTTAAGGTTGTTGCATTGCTGGGATATTCAATTTTTGAAAAGAGCCCGAAAACGTACTATTTCCGGCATCTAAGGAAACTGGCAATTTAAACTACGTACAACTCCGTAACGACACATTACTTAGACTTAAGAATTCTGTCTTAACTACTAGATAGTGTCTAGCACAAATTCACACAACCGCGACCTCAAACATGCTCCGTTCTTTTACAGTGGATGCTGCCGTGAGTGCCCAGTCATCGATCGGATCATTTTGGAGAAAGACTTTCTGTCGGAAAATCGCGCTAATTTCGCGCCCCCTACGATATTGTTGGAGTACACCAAGTGTACTATCATGAGCCATGGTGAAATTTTTGAGATGTTTTAAAATCCTGTGGAAAACCAAGTGAGATTTCTAGAAAACAGACCATGAAATTGAAATTTTCAGTCGACTGTAGGATTTTCACATCAGCCATTTTATAGAACATATCAGGTTACACATGTCAAGCTGTTTTTGTAACTATTCGATTAGTTTTGATGGAATCGGCAACTTTTAGTTCAAGTATTGCTTAAAAGCATACATATATACATGCATGGTAATACACTAGTGTTTGAAAAATTTAAAACTTAGTTAAAACTAATCGAAAACAGGTCAAAAGTCAGATTTAGTATCAGTTTCGCTAGTACAGCAAAGTAATAGACGTTCGTAGACTTTTCCTTTTGACTGACCGGCACTTCTCTTTGGCTGGGCATGAGGAGTCAACTAACTTAATTGATTTGACATAGCTATGATCTGATTCCGAATCTTTTTCCAAAGTACATAACAATAAAACATGACTATAAATTTATGGAAGAGTTACTAGGTAGTATACTCCTAGAAGGTAGGGTTACTAATATGGTTTTCATGAAGATATCACTTTAAAAGGACACAATTTTATTAGATGTTATAAAAAATAAATATTCAACTAAACTAAGTAAAGATTTGCATCAACTCACCGGTCATAACTGAACTACCTTTTTGTCCAAGTCTTTCAAAATCATTAAAGTTCATCCAGCGGTCTGCTAAATGTTTGGTCATTTCATTAACATCAACACTTTCCAGTATACTTTGGATGCGGATTGAAAAATCTTCGTCATTGTTTAATTTATTTGATATTTGTTGTTCAAGTTTATTTCTGAAGAGTACCATACGGTCTGTACGGTCTGATTCATTCAAACATGAATCTGTGGGTGACTTTTCCTTTATATTTGACAATAGAAAATAATAAAACTCATCGAACGTTAATCGTCCTTCATCTGTCTTAGTTATTTCATCAAATTTATGATTTAAACTTTGATTATGTGGATCTAATTGTTTCATTAAATTACAAAATTCGTCTTCATTAATATAACCATCATTATTGGTATCAGTTTTATAAAATAATGTAAGTATTTTATTTCGTCTTATGGTATCATCGTCATTCTCATTGCTTATTGACTGCATCTTTGGAAGATTTTGTGAAGAAGCCACCTGTGGTATTGCTGATGACTAAGAGTAGAAAATACTTTTTGTGTTAGTGCTTGACTCTCGAAGCCTCAAGAAATGTTACTTGTCTATAAATGTTACTTCCGAGATAAAACTTTATTGATATTCTTGAAGAAATGATTAACGGTGTTCTGTCAGATATAAAACTCCCCAAGTTCGTCCACTACGCTTTGCTTATCTAAGAATCCTCCTTAGCTGACTGAGAACGTGGTTACTCTTGGTATATGCAGAACGCAGTAGAAACAAACAAGTGCCATTCACTCTTAAGTGTAATTTTTCATGATTCTTAAAGCTTTACATCTGATCTCGTTTCAAGGAGTACATTACAATCGTTTTAAAATTCATTTAATTTTGCTATCAAAAACTGAGTTTCTACAATTTGATTTAAACTTTAATATAACTGTTAAAAAAACAATGGTAGTTAGAAGACGATGGTTTCCATCATTTGAAAGAAGAGAATATACCGTATGGTTTCTTAACACAAAAAAGTGTAAAAATCTTTTTTGAAAACAAAGTTCTTAGTGGGTTTATAGACTGTCAGGTAGAAACATGTTCGTTTTTAAATGGGTAGATGATGTCTCAAGCATTCTCATAGACCGCTCTGACTTACTAAGTGTTTTACCGTTTCAAAGGATTAATCCTGAGGCAAACTACTTACTAAAACACATAACATTCACTTGAGAACTTGTTAGATTTGGGCTATATATTGATGTGCTATCAAGTAATTCTTTTATGATTTATTAGATTTTTCTCATCATCGACTAGTTTAATACTAACCTTTAACTTCTTGGAACTACTTAAGTTGATTAAGTCTGGTTCTGAACTCCAGTCAGCTATAATGATTCCTTGTAGTAGTTCTTTACAAGTTTCAGGGGCTGCTGCATTTGCATTTGTTAGATCATGCATACTTAAATGTGTTGAAATTCTCTTTTCTTTTTCATTTCCTTTATGTGTTACATTTATTGTGGGAACTTTTGCTATACTATCCTTTGCCAGTGAAACTGAGTGCTCACATTGTTTTACATGAACTGATTGCTCGGATTGTTGAAGGTGCATATTATCAGAAGCAGTGGAAATGCAAAAATATGTAAAATTGTTCGAAGAAACTCATTTGTTTTTTCCGATTTTGAGAGGCTAAACAACGCTTTATATATCTATGATGTCGTCTAACAAAACTTTTTTCAAACTCTTTAATTATATGAGTCATTTTACTCTTATATTCAGAAACAAGAGATATTATTATACTACAAAAAATGTCATTTATGCTACCAATATCAACATAGGAAGAAACAGATCGCAGTACAATCAGTATTCAAAACGATTTATCGTCTATAAAAGGCTCGCTCATATATTATTTGACAAAAACACTTGAAAACGATAGATTATTCGATTAACAGACTAAAGTTATAAAAAAAAAGGGGTATGATATATTTATGCATAAAACTTCTCTGTTACCTTTATTAAGTGATAAAATTCAATAAAAGAAATCTTTTTCTTCTTGTACTTTTATTTCTAAAGAATTTAAAGTGAAAAACGAGAAATGTACGAACTTTTCGAATAAAATTCTCTTTTTCCCATTAAACACTTTTTCATATCTTGTATCACGTTGTTTACGTCAAAAATCTGGGTTATGTTAGAATAACCTAAAGACATCATATATTTCATGGAACTTCTCTTTTCTGTCCTTTCAAACTGTCGTACTCTGTTCAATTCTTCTGATGTTGTTAGTCTCTTTTTCTGAATCATCACTCAATGTTCAGCAACATAGAAATAAAGCTTAATTTCCCATAAATGTGAACGAGAAAGCAATTCTCTATTAAAACTACTTTAAGTTGATAAAAAAACATTTTGTTTCTGACACACACACTCGATCCCATGCTTATTATGGTTCACGTTCACATTCTTTATTTAGGTAAATCATTTTCTTTTCCAAGTACTTCAGCATGTTGAACTATATAACGCTTCTCCGTGAGCTTGTGAGGAAAAGTTTTTTCCGTTCC
This sequence comes from Didymodactylos carnosus, assembly GCA_905250885.1. NCBI lineage: Eukaryota > Metazoa > Rotifera > Eurotatoria > Philodinida > Philodinidae > Didymodactylos > Didymodactylos carnosus. The sequence continues at coordinate 10,009 of CAJNOQ010009545.1, forward strand.
CGATACACATCAAATTCAACTGATATATTTCATAGGCGATCTATTCGTTCAGATCCAGTGTTGATATAAACTTTATTTATTTAGAAGAAATGTTGAAAAAATCAGTAGAAATTATGAGAAGAAGGAGGCGAACCCATTACATCTTAACATAAATTGACTGAGGACAGAGGACAGCACTAGAATAC
>CAJNOQ010009546.1:0-10190 GCA_905250885.1 Didymodactylos carnosus
CGGACAACGTAATGTTTCCGAAGCGTTATAAGACATATATAAAATTTCGACTACTTCCTAAAATATTGGAATCTCAAAACTCAAGCCTGGCGGACGTTAGCAGTGATTTAAGTAATGTTCTAGATAAAGTAGCAGAACTCCAAGAACTATGTGTAGTCTGTAGGTTAAATGAAAGAATTTGACCCACCTTTTAATGTTTTGGATCTCAGGGCTATTTTTGAAATATCTTTCCGGCAAAAATAATTTTCTGGATATCTTTGCGTTATCATGTCGTCAAGTATAGGGGTATGAAAAGGGAAATTTCGACCTTTTTAAGTTCAGAAAGAAAAACGAGTTTCTGAATATTAAAACTGGCTTTTCAGCCATAAAAAACATTTTCCATCGAAACTAATGCCATAGACGTGCTGAGCGTTAAAAACCGCCTTTAGTGATGTGTCATTCGAAGTTTAAAAAAGTTTGCTTTCATCTAAAAATGCTGAGCACCCAATTTTCAAAAAATTGGGTAAGTCTTTCCGTTTTCTTTTTAAACTTTTCCCTTTTAATTTCTGCTCCTTCGATCTATCATTATTTGTCAATCACCCTCACCTCCCACCCTCATCTTTTCCTGGCAGAAAAAGATTTGAAAATATTTTCTCCAACTAGGTTTTCTAAGAGATCTTTGGAAAAAATCAGGTCATGGCTCAAAACCTTGAAGTGCAAATGTTTTCGCTTTTTTCCATTAGTAGATAATCCAGCGTGTTCTCTACAAAATGGGAGTTAAGCGAGCTCTTGATCTTTTGTCGTTTAGTCGTGGCATTAGATTTCCTGGGAGCCTTAGAATCAATATTTCTTTAGGTGTGATAATTCCGAAAACGGATGGAAACATGGATAATCGACCGCGCTGAGCCTCGTGAGAACATTTACTTTTCAAAAAGGCTTCAAAACCCTAGTGAAAGCCTATATTAGGTGAAAGAATCTCATTTTGCCTATTTTTGTCTAAAATTGAAAATTCATAAACCAGTGAAGATTCATCCAGATTATCTCAGAATATCAAGATGTACTCTTTTACCTGCTCAATACGATTATTTACTTGAGAATAGTGAAAAATATTTTTTTACTTCTAAAGATTTCTAGAAAACTTTTTCAAAAACCAAGTATTTTGGGTTGATTTTTAAAGCTTTTGTGGAACTGTATGGTATAGTGTAGATAAAGTAGGGTATATGTTGATATTCTGACATAATCTGAATGAATCTTCACTGGTTTATGAATTTTCAATTTTAGATAAAAATAGGCAAAATGAGATTATTTCACCTAATATAGGCTTTCACTAGGTTTTTGAAGCCTTTTTGAAAAGCAAATGTTCTCACGAGGCTCAGCACGGTCGATTATCCATGTTTCCATCCGTTTTCGGAATTACCACATCTAAAGAAATATTGATCCAAAGGTTCTCAGAACTTCCACGCCACGCGGTAGTTCTGAAGTTTACCTAGTACATTCTGCCGTAATACTTGGCCTTTCATGTGACGGATTTATCCCACGACAAATCAGAGGAAGAAGGAGTTCACAATCACCGACATTGCTTACATTGGTCAACATACAGAGTCGTAAGACTGCACCAAAATCACACAATGAATGCACATGATTTTGCACATTAACGATTAGTTGTTGATATTTTTGTTTAGTAGATAGATAATCAACATCAGAAGAGTTAACAAGTGGTATGAAGATTGCATAGCATAAAAAAGAACTTGTGAAAAATGATAATATCCGTTAAGATAACGTTGTTCGTTGCATCGTCCGTATTAAATAAAGAGCTAAAGCATTGTAAATCTAGTTTCTTAAACGTATACAAAAATGTAAGCAGTAGGATAACATCATAAAATAGAACATGATCATATATGGTTCTACGCAATACGCAGTAGAATTAGGATCGGTAATTGTTGTTCTTGTATACTCAGTTGTTGGGGTAATTGTTGTTCTTGTATACTCAGTTGTTGGGGTAATTGTGGTTTGTACTATTAAGGCAGATAATGAAAAATATTCATTCACAATTTGTTGAATTTTCAGTACTGTTAATGGACTGTTACAACGATCTTGATTACAATAATATTCTAATTCTGTTAGTTCGCTCTTGGAGTATGTGGGATACTGACGGAAGAGAATACTTCGAAAATATGGAATTTTTTTGGGCGTACAATCTGCTTCTATAATGGGACTGGCACCTTCAAAAATATCAAAATCGAGTAAACATGTACCGTTGTTGCATGAAATTGTATTGTTCTGTTTATCATAACAGATTAAATTAGTTACATCCAATGGATTATAGAGTTCAGCTGAAATTTGCTCTAGTAGTGGTTGATTATCAATTAATACTTTAACTATAGATTTTGCATAGATCATAGCACAATCGTTTCCAGTTGTACATTTGAATATCTTTCGTACGTTAAATTCTTGTCCATCGAATTGAATGTTTATAAATTGATTTATCGTAGTATCGAATAAAACATTTTGTGAATATTTATCTATATCATAGGTTATCGTAACGAGTCGTTTATTAAAATCGATTATGAGAATAGTATTACAGGCAAAAGCCGATAATTGTTCAGTTGGACAATTTGACGTTGGTATTGTTATTGGATCATCGAATGAGACGGTATACTCACATGATTTTGTGCAGATGACAGTTGGTGTTAGACCCAAATAAGTCTCAATAATTGATTGAATGTTCCTTGCTGCTGCAAAACTATTACACTGAAACACGTTACAATAATATTCTAACTCGTTTAATTGAATCGAACTAATCGGCGGATAGTGACGCAGTATTATGCTAGAAAAACGTGGTGACTGATTAGAGCACAATGTTTGTATATATGGATTATCGTCACCGATTATATCAATTTCTAATTTACACGTACCACTAGAACATGTTACTGTATTATTCTGTTGATCATAACAACTTAGATCTGTTGAAGGAGCTGAGTTATACAACGCCAATGTAATGCCATTTAGAATTGGTTTATTATCAATGAGAGTTTGAACAATTGATTCAGTATATTTTCTTGCACAATCATCATAAATTGTACATAAATAAATTCGTGTAACTATAAATTCTTCTGTAGCAAAATTAATATTAATAAATTGATCTACTTTACTATCAAATTCTTCATTTTGTGGAATTGGATCAGTGTCATAAACAATAGTGACTAATCGTGTTTTAAAATTAATTGCAGCACGAGAATAACAGCCAATGTCAAATAATGTTTGAGTTGAACAATTTGTTGATGGAATACTGAATGAATTTGAATCAAATGATACTGTGAATTCACATGATTTTGTACAATAACGATTGGCTTTCGAAAAGCTTAACACATGTATGGCTGTTAGTAAGACAATAAATAAGTTGTTTGATACCTTCATTTTACAAAAATAATTTGAGAGAAACAGCACAATGGTGGATGTATATAACAAAAGTGGTGTAATAAAACAGTTAAATAGATATCTACTATGACTTCTTTAATTTTTATTTATGATATATATTCGACTATTTGAAGGCAGCATATAACTATTATTTTATAGACGTATCATAAAAAGATCATCTTACCTTTTTGCTGTTTCTCTTTGATTTTTATGTAAAAATTTCTGGAAAATTTACGTGATACAAAGTGACGAAGGTTTGAACTCCGTAAAAGATCATATTGAAATAATCAGAAACGATTGCAAACAAACTGGTGCTAAAAATCGGATTCTGTCACCTTCTAACAGACAAGAGGAGATATCATAGCACTGAGAAATATTTTCACCCTCTATTATTCACTGTACCGAGAAATATTCCAGATAAAATTGTTACTAAGCACAGTTTCATTGGCCAATTGTCAGACAAGAGTTTCAGAAAGCATCTCCTCGTACATTTGAAACCTCACGCATAAAACAAATAATTGAGTTAACGCCACTTATTAGTGGAAAAATTGGTCTGTTATTCAGAGAGAAGAATAAAGTTGACTCTTCGCTCAGTTAACTAAAGACGTCTCAACAACAGAAAACAATATCAGACATGTGCAATTCGTGAAACCGGATGACTATTTAATAACAGATTCTTTTAAAAACGTTTACAAACTGCTCGAGAAAAGTTAGTCGCGTTTATTATTTAGAATTTATTCGTCAGTGATCAATTATTGGAAATACCATTACTATAAACTCGATTTCACTAGCGATCCACTCTACTTTTATAGAAAATACTTGAATATGTAAAAACATGTTCTACCAGTCGAATACACACAATCATCAATTAAGAAATTGCTTCATAACAAGATGTAGTTTTCGTAAATTGGATGACTATGCACTACTATAAACATAGTAACGACGAATTTTTTCCACTCGTTTCAAATTTAAGTAGATTAAATTAAAACTTTAAGTACAACCCGAACAGTAAGAGATTACAGACACATGATGTGAAATACCATAAAACAGCAAAATATATACAAACGCTAGATGATGATCGATTGTAGTTTTTTATTTCGTATATGGTGAATATCGTCTAACATTATCTTGTCGACCTTAGTAAACGGTGGTTACGAAAATATAGGTAGATCCCTAGTGCAAAAACAAAATCTAGTAACTTCTGGTGTCCTTTCGACTAATTAACTTTCGATAAAAAAACTTTGATCTTTTGTACAGTTCTATATATTAATGGGTGGATTCTCCACTTTTTCTGAATACCAACATCATCTAACAAAGATGTTTGTTCAACAAAATATCATCATCGAACAAACTGCTTGTAGATCTTGGTCACGGTGTTATATTTTACATTGATTCTATTTGTTTAACATACGATAATCATAATTGCAATAAATATAAAGTTGATTTATGATAATGATTATCTTCTTCCATACCGATGACATATTGATTCAATATTTACTGAAATAACAGAAATTTGTATAAAAATTATCAAAAATAAATTTGTATTTGGATAAAATTTTTCAGTTAGACATGATATGTAAAAATCGTAACGGATATCGTTTGCGTAGTATCACTGTTAAGGCTCTTTTTGGGCTTTCCGTAGAAATGCTGTGAAATAAAAACTATAAAGCGAAAGCTTCATATTTTCAGAACTGATTGGAAATTCAATGGAGCACTATTTCGTTTTTATTTTAAGTTTTTAACTATTACCGTTCACCAGTTTTTCCAGAAAACTCGGTTTTTCATTGAACCATGACGACTCCCTTTACATTTTGTACAATCGAGTTAAAAATTTTACCCGAGGTACTGAACGTCATATCGCAGAGGTATATCTTTGAAAAATTTTTTCAAATCTTTCCTGGTCGAATTATAGGAAAAATACTGAAAAATGTCGAAAAACCATGTTGTTCAATTTTACAAACCCCATAGCTCGTTAAAGAAAGATCCAAAATAAAATTCCAAAAATGTACCTCTGTAATAGTGTCTTGAATACCTTTAGTAAAATTTTTAACTCGATCGGCTGAAATTTAAGGGGACCATAATGTGGTCCAATGAAGCTCGGTAGCAAAACAATAGTTTTCGAAAAAACACACGTTTTGTACATAGGCCACTTTTTTCATAGCATTTGCCGCGATACTTATATCTCCCCGGAAACTCATCGGAAAATTCTGGTAGACGTCTCATTGTGAAGAAAACACTTTCTTTTATCAGGCTACGTGTAAGTTTATGAAACTAAAAAATTGAGTTTTTTCAGGCTTTGAAGGAAAAACTTTAGAAATGCATACCTTTTTGAACAAAGGTCATGGAGTGTTGGAAGTGGTCTCATTTTGTAGACTACACTTTCCTCTACATTAGACTATGCTCAGCTAAAACATCCGAAATTTTTTCAAAAAAGAGGAGGGTAACCTTAAGAAGCGATAGATAACTAATATCGCATTGAATTACAATAAAAACTTTTTTTTGCTCATGAAAAAAGAATTATTAAAGATTTAAATAAGAAGAAAGGAAACAGCATTGTTTTATTACACGGAATACCTTATAGTAGTAAAACACATTACATTCGACATCTAATACATGAAATAAAATACAAAACACTCATTTATATGACCACTGATAGGGCAAAGAAAATTTCATCCACGCCTAGTTATTATTGAATTCCATTAACTGGATGTTGATAGCGCCAGAACATTATCAGAAAATTGAGTTTCACGACCAATAATATTCAAGAACCAATAACAATAACTGATTTATCAGGCATATAATCAAGAGGGATCAATACGTAGAGAGACATGACATTTCCCGCTGACCATAAGCAATTGAACAATAGTTCTCTGAGTCTAGGTACTTGTCAACGGCAGTATCAGTATGATAAACTACGATCCAAAAGTAATTAGACAAATGTCAACATTGCTTCTGCATGTTTTCGATATGCGACAGAGTCAGTTTTCTTTCCAATTGGAAAAAGCCGAGTCTAACCTTCATAAAACATCGATAAGAACTCAGTTTGAGCGAGAAAAAATTTAAAACTCAAACATCGCCAAAAAAGCACGTGAGTTACACCTGAAGTAACTTATGTCCCAAAATTTTTTCAAGCTAGAGAGATTGGATTTGTTTTAATTTAAACCAGGCATCCAGCTACATGGGCTGACCGGCGTCGATTTTTCAATTAGATCTTAGTTTTTGTCCAACTGATGATTTCTAGAAAATCACAAAGCGTTTTTCGGGTTTTTAAGGTTGTCGGTTGTCTACAAGACGAACAAAGACCTTATTGAAAAATCGGCGCTGTCAGCCCATGTGGTTAGGTGTCCAGTTTAAAATAAAGCAAACCCAAACTCTCTAATTTGAAGTATGTAGAAAAGTTTTGGGAAATGCTTTGGGATCCTTTTTGGACACTGATCTCTGGAGAACTTTTAAACCGTAAGACTTGGAGACAAAAAAATTTTTCATTCCCATTGTTCTCATTGTGCCTAACATTTATGGAAAGTTTCGTCAAGATCGGATGTACGGTGTCGCAGATACGTTCTGAAGGGGGGATGGGATCCTTAATAGTGTTGCTGCAACGTGAAGGCATAAGTCGGTATGGGCAAGTATGGCCACATATGGGTAAGTATGGGTCCACACAGGTATGTATGGATAGGTAGGGTGTACATATAGGTATGGGTATGGGTAGGTGATAACCATCCTTTATCCTTTGCGCAATAATCTTGTTTTCTATGTTTTGTAAAGGTAAGAATTTACTCTTACCAACGAAAGAAAAAAGTTTACTCTATAGCATATCGAAAACACGTAGAAACAATGTCTGACATTTGTCTAATTACTTTTGAATCGTAAGTTAAAAAAATTTCCTCAAGTCTAAATATTACATAGTTGAAAATATTTCTTGATCGGTCCTGTTATTCGAATGAGCTCAATGCAAAACATTAGGATCCAGAGACCAACGTTTGTGAGTCCTTCAATGTTCTACTTGAACTTTTATTAATTGTTTTAATTGATGTTTTTAAAGATAATATCGTGCAGTATTCGCTGAATAAAAATTCGACATCAGGTAAGAAAGAATCGTTTTATATATAGAAAATTGTTATAAAATTGTATGAAGAAGTCAATCAAATACCTATTCAAATAGAATAGTTATATTTCTTCATCGTAAATTTTTTTTTCTTCCTTTATGTCTTTTTACACAGATAAAAAATACAAAAAGAATGAAAATAGATTCATGTAGAAAAAATAATACCGTATATGAGTGTATGAGTCACATTTCAAATATCATTTCTATATATTTATGACTGACATTATTGATCTATTTATTTATATACAAATAGATTAGATTTAATTTTAACATTATCGTTATCAGATAAATATTTTTAAAAAATATGTTCATTTTATATAATAGAAAATTTAAAAATTTATTTATTGATATTAGTTCAATTATAATTGATTTAACTAATTTAGGTGAACATTTTTATATTTATTTTTTAACACATCAAGCTAATTTAAATAAACATGATGAACGTATTTTTTTTTATATTCTATTTGCTATTGGTACAATTTTTATTCTTGAATCATTAACATTAAATCCTCGTCTACGTTTATTAATATCATTAATTATTGAAATTGGTGAATTATTTTCTTATCTTCTTGTATTTAAAGGTACATTATTTGGAATAAATATTAGTTATTTTGGTATTGATGAACATTCATTAATATTAAAATCAAATACTTTAACATTAGTTGCGTATATATTTTTTATATTTGAAGCATTACTTTTAATAATTTCATTTTTTCTTATTGATCCTGAACATAAAAAACGTATGTGGACAATACGTTTATGTGGAGTTATATGTCGATTATTTTTATATATTATTCTTAATTTAAATCAAATATTTTTTTTATTTTTAAATTCACAATCTCCTTATCATAAAATATATTTTGAAATATTAACAACATTAAGTTTTTTTCTTGGTGCTTTATGTGTTGATGTATCATTAGATATGAAAAATAAATTTTTAAATGAAAATGATAATAATGATATTAAAATGGGAAATGCTCTTAGTCAACCTGTCTTATCAAAATTTGACTTCTTTTATATATTAATATGTCAATATACACCCATTATTAAAAGTTCATATTCGCCTATTTCCATTTATTGGTATATAATTTTATTTATTATCAATATATTTATTTTACAACCGATTACATTAGTAACAATGTTTATATTTTCAACAAGAGAATTAAAATTACATTTTCAAAGTATATCACGTTATGATCGTGGTATTTACGTTTATTCAATTATTTCTGCTACAATATTATTAATTATTATTATTCTTATTTTGATCATGATTCTATACTCCTTGATTAGAATAAGAAAATTAAATATAAAAATTAAACCACAAAACGAATTTATTACTAGATTTTAGTTATTTCTTTATCCAAAATTAAAGATTACACGCTAATTGTGAAATGATTGTTGTTGAATTCAATCTTTTTTTTTGTTTTTGATAAAAATTGTTCTCCAAAACAAAGGCGTATTTTACAAAACTAAAAGAAATTTTTTAATTTGTGTAATGAATTTGAGAATAAACGTTTTTGATTACATGTAAAGGATTTTTCAAAAAAACAAATACATGAAATACTTCATTTGGAAACGTTTAACAATACTATCATCAATTTTAAAATCAACATTTACTCATTAAACACTTGACAAACGCATTTTTGCTGGACTTCGAGCGACACATCACTAAACGTAGTTTTTGACGATGAATATAAATATGACGTTAGTTTTTGATGAAAACTGTTTTTTATAGATGGAAAGTCGATTTTAATGTTCAGAAACCCATTTTTCTCCCTCAACTTAAGTCTAGATTTCTCTTTTCATACCCGTATACAGTAACTACTTGACTACGTGATGACGCAAAGATATCAAAAAAATGTTTACCTTCCCCGGGAGAAAAGATATTTCAAAAATAGCCAATTAGTTTTTTAACACAATGTAGCTCGTACTCTCTTCTGTTGATTGATATGATTTTCATTTTCTTCGTCGATGCTTCTACAGTGTGAGAATAGATTTTTATCAACTATACGGAAAGTTTTTGCTGATCTGAAAAAGTTCACTTTCCAGTCTAATGGGTCAAAAAAGAGCAACAATAAATGCATGATGAAAAAAACTTTTGCAATAAAACCTGTGCATAATGACCGACTGCGGGGAGTAACGTTATCCGATTTTCAAAATTTTAAGACTCTTACTCAATCATGCTTCGCTATTGCAGGATCTTTGGCCAGACTTTCCCACTGCAGTTAAGGAGTAGCTCCATATATCCCAAGCAAAAAAATGCCTTTGAAAATATCTAGCTTCAGGTACAGAATCTGGCAACCCCACCGCTTTTCGTCCGTCAGATACACCACCTGAAAAACCGAAATTTTTCCTGCACAATATATGTGAGTAGGCATGGGACGGACCGAGTATCTCGGTGTTCGGGGCTCGTTTTAGTCTCGGTATTCGGTATTCGGAGACTCGGTCTGGTCTCGGTATTCGGGGTATTCGAGTATCTCGGTATTCGGGAACTTGGTCTGGTCTCGCTATTCGGTATTCGGTATTCGGAGATCGGAGTGTTACGCCACTTGATTGGTTCAAATATATGAGTGAATCGTATATTAATTGTACAATTGGTTGTTTAGTACCGTTTCTGCTATAAATCCGTAGTGGTTTGTCGTATTCCTAAAATTTTTTTTTATTTTATTCATCTCATCACCTCTCACTA
>CAJNOQ010009547.1:0-10189 GCA_905250885.1 Didymodactylos carnosus
GTGTTCTTTTCTGTCGATGTGTAGACATTTGTTTTTGCTTTTTCTCACTTAAATGGCAGAAAGAGAAAAAGCTGATATGCACAGAATGGAATAAATTTTCGTTTTCTATTATCAGTTGCACAACTTAACTCATATAACAAAAGAATGAAATAAAGAAGAACGAATTTTATCTGTTACTCTAAATGTTCATCTACTCTTCTACCCAAGGAAAGTATTACTCATTATGACTTTAATGGGAAATCCATCAACTTAACCAGTTAAATAGGAATTAAATAGAGAGTATCTACTTCTACTTTTTATCCTAAGCGGAAGAAGAAATATTCGACATCGTGTCGAGCTATTTTTTAAAAACAGGTACCGTCTGGCTTTTGAGATACAGAGTCACCAATGTCACTCCTTGGCTTCATCAAAATATAGAAATTGTTTCTCATTGAGTAGTTAGATCAGTTTTACGTGGAATTTTCCCGCTATAAAGGTTTCTCTTCGGGCCATGGTAGCCAGAGATAATGTATGTAAAACAAAAATAAAAATAGTTACCATTATCCATAGTCAGTATCTTCTTGAAACAGCTATTAATAATCAATGAATAAGAGTGTTAAATGTTGAATAATAACTGCTCATCCATACTGTTATATTCATCATTGTATAACGAAACATTCATATCTATATAACCCACCTAAGTAGTTCAGTTAAATGAAGCTTAGATACTTTTTTCTTTCTTTGCACACTAAACTGCGTCGATTGACGTTTGAATCAACTTTCTAGCTACTTTAGTTTCCGAGATAACCGAAGCTTAGTGCGTCAAAAACGTAACGCAGTGACGTTTGGACAACCCGCAGGATTCTGCAGGAAAGAAACTTGAAAAGTGAGCGTGTTAAAGAATCCTGCTCAATTATACTTTCTAACTTGCAGGAAAAGTTTTGGCGAGGTAACATGATGTAAAAGCCTGCAGTATATATCCAACATATTGGATATATACTGCAGGCTTTTACATCATGTTACGCTTTTGATGCACTAAGCTTCGGTTATCTCGGAAACTAAAGTAGCTAGAAAGTTGATTCAAACGTCAATCGACGCAGTTCATCATGCTCTACTTATACTTGTCCTCATAACTCAGAAACCGGTTAATGAATCTTTTTGCGATAATGTTTTGTTTTTTAAAGGAATATTAGCTCAACATAATATAAGTGATCATTTGAAAACTTTTTATTTTGGCAGTAGAAGAATAAAAACGAGGCAAAACAAAGCCTACAGAGTCAAAAATCGTTTTTTCTCATGTAAACTTCAATTTTCTCTTCCCGAGTTAAAGTGCCCAGTGTACACTTTTTCTTTTTCTTACATCCCAAAAGATAACGGAAAAATAGGGTGAATCTATTTTTGTTTCGTTGCTTTCGTACCTTATATTGTCTTTCTACCGTTAGAAGAACAGAAATGGGTTATTTTGTTCATATTTATTTGCCAATAAAAACAAAATCAGTCGAGCAAAAACTGCGAATATTCTCTTGAATACTCAGATTCATATTTTTTCATATTTAATTCAGCCAAATGTGTCAAGCTTTTTTCATCGTTGACTCATCTATTACTCTTGTCTAAAACTTACTATATGACGATCTTGTAAAAGACAAATGAATCATATACCTAGTGGATAGATGGTCAGTTATGTCAAACAAATAAGCACATTTTTCGACTATTATAACAGAGCAAAAACGAGTGCTTTGCATTTTTCGATCGATTAAGTGTAAAAATAAGCCTCATTACAAATATAATTTAATTCTTCTACAGTCACCTTTGTAAATATACTTGTTTGTCTAGGTCCGGCTTGCTTTTGTGACTTATTAGAGAGCAGAGTACGTGCAGAAACAAAACGAGAGTAGCGACCGATTATTTCCGTTGGCTGACATGTTTTTCTGAAGCTAAATGCAAAAAAGGTTTCATTAAAAAAAACCTAGATGTATTACCATGAATCAGGGACGTCTAAAACAAATCTGTTAATTTAACGTCTTGTACATTTTGAAATGAATGAAAGTCAAAGTTGTGACACAACTTGTGTCTGTTCTTTTCCTCGGATGAAACAGAAATCTATATGAATAAACGTTAGAGAAAAGTTTTCATACTGTTTTTGCATATTTTGTCCTTTATTATCGAAGGAAGCAATCTACTTTTGCACAATCAATAGCTTCACTATTGCTGTTTTTCGAGTTCGGATTCAAATTATCATCATGGTCATCATCTTCTTCATTCGGCTTTGCCCGGTTACGCTGGCCTGCTCGATGCGCTGATGAATTATCATCACCTTTTTTGCGGTCACTTCTGTCACCATGATCAGAACTGTCGTTGTCGTCGTCGTCGTACTCATCTTTTCGACTGCCTGGTCTCGGTCGTTGATGTCTTCTACCTCCACGATGACGATACTGATGTTTCCAACGACTTTTACAACCGAAATGATGTCTGCCATGTTTTCTCCAAGGTGGCTGATTTTTCCAATATCTGTTTTTTTTCCAATGCTTTCTATCTGTTCCTCTGGATGGTGACCAGTCTCTCGACCCATCACGATTCTTCCCCATTTCAGGCCTGTTTTCCATCGCATCGGCATCCAGATCGCTCACCTCACGGTTTCCCGGCAACTGATTCAAACGTTCCCGAATTACTGAAACACCATCGTGATCGGCATCCGTATCATCATCGTCGTTGTCTCCATGTGTCTTCAAACTGCTTATACGTTGGCCTTGTCCACCTGTACGATGCGCATCGACCACTAGAAAAAGACCAAGACCGATTCTCGTGTCTGCTCTCGCAGCGGCTGCGAAACTTGAACGTACAAAGACTCTTGTACTCCAGACAATGGTATATTCAGGGTATTTCTCCTTTTATCTGACTCGTTCTTTACAGCCACCAGAACGGGCAGCGATTTTCTCATTCTGCTGTGCTGAATGTGTCAGTTAGACGAGCAATGTGCTAGTGATTAAAATCTTTCGTGTAACTCCAGCTGTTAGATGAAGCCACTGGAGGTGACTTTTTTCCGACTTTTATAAATTCTCTATATTTTCTGACTTTCTCTGAACCTCTGATTTTCTAGAACATGGAGTCGATTTTCAATAAATTGACTTTTCATTTTACTGAGAAAATCGCCGCAGAAGTTCCAAAAATATGAAAATTCGGCGTCGATTTTCTAATATTCTAGAAATTCGATCCATTTTCTATAAATAATGCCCAAGATTCTTGGAATTCCACCTAGAATTTCTAAAATGTTGGAAAATCGGCTTCGAATGCCAAGAATCTTGGAAATTATTTATAGAAAATCGACCTCGAATTTCCAGAATTCTGAAAATTCGAGGTCGAATCCAATTCTTCAGGTTTCTTGTAAATTCGATTTTCTAGAATCTAGATAATTCTCAGGGAAGTTATATATGGACTTTTTGAAAATCACCAAGCATTTTTATAGATAATTGCCGACATTACAGTGTAGACGTTGAAGGATTTAAGGAAAAAAGTCTCATACCATACCGGACTTAAAAGAAAATTCGAGATTTGTCTAATATTTAGACCCTATTTTAAGTTCGACACGAATCTTATCTCGCATTAAAATACGGAACGTTTCTCGATCAGTTCGAATAAAAGGTTTCGTGCACAAAACTTTCTATCGAAAACCGAAAGATTTTCTCTTAGACTCAAAACATAAATAACGTTAATCAGATCGATTCACTCTGTCCATTTGAGTATAAGTCGATTTTATTGTAGCGCAGCTAAGGACAACCCAACTGCACAACAACTTTCCTTAGTCATCCGAGCTTACTATGTTTTTCATATACTACTGCGCAGACACTACATCACTATACCTGAGTGAATTGCAACGGCATTGTACCGGTACTGTTCTGCACGGTTCTGCGTATAAAGACCGTTCCACTCAATGAATTTTCAAATTCTTTTAATATTTTTACTTCTCTGTATTTGTATCTTCACTTCTGAACGAATGAGCTCTCCGTTATTGAAGGAAGTCATGATATTCATCAAACAAAGTCTAAAGCTGACGTTTTTTCAGCTGGTTCGTTAGAAAAAGCTCGTTTTCTTCTCAACCAAATTAAATAGAAGCGGGAGAAGTTTTAACTAAATTCGTAGCTGAATTCTTGGCCTATTCAAATATGCACTTGGAACTGAAATTAAATGAAATTATGGCGACGAAATACTAAAATACTGTGATAACAAACACCTTTCGGTTTTTCTGTGCACTGACATAAACGTTGATTTATCTCAGTAACTGTTTGTGTTAGAAAGATCGGTCTAGGGCCAAAAGATTGACGAGTTTAAGCATGACAATTTGGTAAAAAGAAATTTTCTCTAGTTTCATCGATTAGTGTAGGTCGGAACAATCTTTTGGAGAAAAATTCGACTTTCACACAATTTGTGCACTGACATTTTTACTTTTGTTTTCCTCATAACTCCTGCAAAATAAATCGGTTTGCTCAGAAACTTTTACTCTTTTCAATATCCAGAAGTTACACATGCACTAAAAAAAAAATCAAAATCTCTTACCGTTCCTGAAAAATCCAAAAATTACGACGAAGAATGCACTGACATTTTTTCGGAAATTTTTTTTTTAAGCCTTATGATTTTCTTATTACACCACTGTTCATCCTTTTTGGGTCCCTTCTGTGGGGGAAAAACGTATCAAACGCTAAAAAAACGAGTCTAATGATCACTGGTGTCTGCACGTGTGCCGTACTACATTCGCACGCGCACCATTCGATGTACATTGACGAGTTCTTTCGAACGGCATATGACACTTGTACTTTTCATTTAACAAATAACGTTTTCTTTCGTCAAAATCCTAAGGATTTCCGTAACTCTAGAAATTTCCTGGTTCACGGTCGCCAATGCACCAAGGATAGGGAAAATATTGTATTCATAGACAATCGACATTCTTTTATCGAATGCATGTCTCGGAATTTTTTTCTATTTAACTTGAATTTTTGACTATTTTTCTAACGGCACAATGCCGTTGCAATTCATATATGCAATTCAGATTATCATATACTTGTGAAGATCACTGCTCTGTCTACTTTTTGTAGTTTATATGTGCCACTGTTTTCCGGAACTGATTACATCATGTTCTCGAAGAAAAGTGCAAGTAAAAGGTGATGTAATCTACTATCCCAAAAAATGATCTTAATTCTTACATCTAAAACTTTTCGGAAGGTCTGTTTTTCTGATACGGCTTGTCTCAATATGATCTGGAAGTTTTACCCTTACAAAATGTTTTTGTGCTGGTGTTTTAATGTCTGAAAATACTTTTTGTTCAAAATCGCTTTTTATGACGTTATAAAGTTGGAGAACCTGTACGAAGACGCAAAAGAGTGACTTTTTTCCCGTGCAGTTTCTGTGTATTAAATACAATTGAAATTAAGACTTTAAACGAAAAATTAATTTTTAATTTTGAGAAATTTTGAATAATGTGAGTTTATCTCTGTGAATATAAATTTCCACCGCGCAAAACTTTCAAAATCAGATAGAGCTGTACAAGGTGGTGAATTTTGTTTACATGGTTTGAACAGCTCCTTGCAAAAAGTCAAACCTGCGATATTATTTAAAATGAATTATACCTTCGTTCTATAAATATATATGATGCCAATTCTGGCAGAAAAATTCTGATTTCTGGAAATTTTAGCCTCGTTTCTGCTCTTTCTTCTTCCAGGGTATTCTAATTTTGAGTTCCTTTTTCTTCACGTTTTGTCTGATTTTCCTGTTTAGATCTGATATCCCTGGTTGCGAAGTTTAAAAATTCGCATCTCTGCAACGAAAGGACGTGGGCAGCCGAGAGCAGTCTTATTTTAAAGAGAACAGTTCACTCTGTCATGCATCATGTTTAACTCAAAAACGAACATTTTTTCTAAAAAGAGGGATGAGTACCTTTAAGTTTAATCTTTAACTAAGCTTGAAATGAATTGCATCATGTTCCCAAGAGAAAGTCGGATAAAACATGGTGAAATTAGCGTACTAAGTGTCTCAAGAGACGCTATTTAGAAGGGATTTTTCCTGCTCTCAAAACTTGTTTCTTTTAGTGATATTGGACTTAACAGTCTAGTGAAACAATTTCTGTTGTCTTGAATCTTAATTTATAGGTTTGAAATTGTCTTCTAAACCAAAAAGTGAAGTCCTGAGAAAAGACTTTTCTGGTATAGCTCCATACCAGCTGTCGAATGAAATTGAAATTAATAGTGCGTGAACTGTCGATAATTATTTTCCATATACGAGTATTTCTTCGATGAAATTCATGGGATGAAAGTTTTAGATTTAAACAAGGGCTAGATGACATTTCATTTCCTGTTTCCATTGTTATCAGTCCTGGTGCAAGTACAGAGATATTCACCATTCTATACTATAGATGGCGCTGCTTTTGTGAATATCTCGCTGCTTGTAGCAGGGCTGATAAAAACGAAAATAGGAAATAAAATCTCATCTATTCCTTGTTTAAATCCCAAACTTTCATCGGGTGAATTTCACCGAAGAAATTCTCTTATATTTTCAACAGTCCACATACTATAAAGTTTCAAAACTTTTAGTTGTTTGAAAAGTTAATTTTTAATTTTTTTTGAATTTCGAGTATTTTCTGTAAAAGATATTGTAAAAAATATTAACAGAAAGAGAATACTTTCAATAGTGACGTGCGTGGTCTAGTGGTTAAAGACATGCACTCGTGAAACGAGTGGTCACAGGTCCAGTCACTGTCCACGTCGTCCTTTTTTTCAACTTTTTGCCTATACTAGAGAGTTTTTGTTTTGAATCATTACTATTTGAAAACTGTTTAGCATTGCAAAGTGGTATAAGATACGAGAGAATGTGGTGAAGCACGAAAAATGAGAGTGTGGTAAAGATTGATCACAGTCGATTAGACAAAACGTTATTTGCTTAAAATTCATTTGTTCTGAAGTTTTACAAGCGCCAGCATTAGACGAAATTTTCGATTTATAGTTTCCTCTATCGTCAAATGAAAAGAGGGTTCGTATCGAAACTTATCGAAAAAATTTCAAAAAACGCGTTTGTGCGAAATCTTTTCAGAGTGTAGAATCAATCGGCGGTGGGTATCGTTCTTCAGATGCGACGAAACCTTTTGTGTGCGAAATTTCTCATGGTTCTGCACAGCGCTAAGGACAACTTTAGAGTAAGTGTATTTGCTTTTTACCTGTCGACAATATGAATATCCATATCAGTAATATCAACAACAAGAATAATGGAGAATAAAAGAGTTTCATAAGGAAGAAAACCTGGTTTTGATCTCATACACTCCAAAATTTTATGTATAATAACAAGGAACTGAATGACTTCACAATGGATTATAATCGAAAACGATGATGAGAAATGGAAATAGGAGAAGAAAGATAAGAATTCCATTCACTTTTATATTGCTCACTTCAATCAAATGTCCCACTGTTATCTAAGCGTCATTAAAATAATACAAGTATTTATAGAAAAACAAATAAATAGATCGAAAAGAAGAGATTCTTCTGTTTTCTTGAGCTACCTGTTATTCATGTCTAAATGCAAACAATATCACACAGATCATCACAAAAGAGCTTTTTTAAAGTTTCACCTCACGAACCACGTTAGATGGTATTTCTCAGAATCACTCTCACGGCTGTTGTAGTTGCTATGCCTATCTGTTCCAAATCGGTCTAATAACTGAGCTACATTCAATTTCGGTTTCGCCTGTGGCAATTCTTTCTTTGGATTTCTGTGATACTGTTCTTTGAAATGTAACTTTTTCAAAACGGCAGTTTTATATTTTTTAAAGTTACTGTGTATCGAGTTTGCGCAAATACGTTCCGTTTTATTTTTTCTGATCTCTTCACATGGTAGACATTTCCTGGTTCCATTGTACAACCTGTTAGAATACATCAATTCTCTATGTGAGATCAAATTTCGTGTCCAGAAAAGTATTTCTAAAAAGGACTATTATCCATCACAAAATACCCTGACAAACGTATTTGCACCATTGTTATTCAGTTCCCATTGTTTGATTATATTTGCAAAAGATATGTGCCTTTTGCCATTAATCTCCAATCTAGTCTCACACAATCCAAAATTTTATGTATAATGAGAAGAACCTGAGTGCTTTCACAATGAATTATAATCGAAAATGATGATGAGAAATGGAAATAGGAGAAGGAAGATAAGAAATAATCATTTAACTTTTTCATTCACTTTTATATTGCTCACTTCAATCAAATGTCACACGGTTATCTAAGCTTCATTAAAATAATGTGGAAAACAAATATAGAGATAAGAAACGAAAATATTCACTAAAGAAAGATCAAGATGTTTGTTTACCAACAAGACACTCAAGTAGAAAAGATTTTGAAACAAGGAATTCTGTCCTATAAGTAAATCTTTGTACCTGAGCTGCTTTTCAGCTGTTAAAATACAGTTTGAATCTCAATTCTATAGAGCGGTTTTTTAAAATCTCATATCCAAACAACGTAAAACAACGTAAAACAAACTTTGAATAGTATGAAATACCTTTCTTTTAATGAAGCTAAAAGTAAGCGCAACCACAAACAATTACCAATACGTCTTGACTAGTGTCAAGACTATACGTTCAGACGTATGAGTAAATTTCTACACTGGTCTACCGACGGGTAGTACGTCATCCTCGACTTTTGAGCATCCATTTCTATCTACCTCTCTAGTTCAGCATCCGGTCGTACCCCAAGACTTGAAGTCCTGACATTTTCACAAAAATTCCCAAATGCGGATTAATCTAGACGGGTTACTCGGACACTTCAGACTAGTCCAGACGGCGATCAACCAGGTTTTTTCACTTGGATGATGAGTCATTTGACAAAGAAGTGGATGTACAGCAGAAAATTCGAGAGTCGGAAAACCTCGATTTTTTTTCGTTCCTACTAGACTAGTATTAGAAGAAGTACAATTTGTAAACAGTAACATTCTTGGAACAAGAATCATTATCGTTTATTTAGGGTAAATTATGTGTCGTCTGCTGTTGTGTATCTCCAAAGTTGATTTTACTTTGATTTCTTTCTTGTTGCAAAAAGATTTAGCTATAAGCAGAAGACTTATACTATCTATGTAAAAATATAGTGTACTCCGATAAATCGCTAATAACTTTCAAGGATACGTGATAGCGACATTCGGTTTTCAGATTCAGAAACTAGATAGAACTTGCTACAAAATCATGTAGTTAGCAGGTTTTTCGAAAAGGTTTTCCTTGGAAAACCTGGCTTTGCAAAATCGGAAAACCACACGTCTTCTGGAAAACCTCGATTTTTTCTTTCCTACTAGACTAGTACTATCGGATGCACTGATTCCGAATCTGAAAGAATTGTTTGTCTGTCCCCTTTCATTTTGAAAATTCAGGCTTTTCCGAGGACACATCTATGAGGAGATTTTCACCCTAGAGCAATAAAGAAAATATGGAATGTAGGTTTATTTTACATGCTGATTACCTTGGCAATGTTTATTTTGCTTCAAAGAATCACCTTTGTGAAATTTTCAGACGTTTTCATAGCTGTCAACGCTGGCTGCGAAGTCATAGAAATCTTTTTATAAGTCCAGAGACACATTTTTACTCGTTATATATTTTGCTGTGTGTTCTATTTTTTTAAATACGTCTATTTAAAAACAAAAAAGTAATTACAGCAACAACATCATCTTCACTTAGAAACCATGACATTAAAATTATGCCTATCATTTGTGTAACTAGGTACGCACTGATTATTCAGTTACTGTCGGTTAACCGCTGAAAAATTACTGTTTTTAAATTACACAATACTCTGCGCTAATGCATAGCACTTTGAAAAAATTTGGGGCAACGCCACCCACTAATAAAATCCTGGCTATGCCACTAGTTGGCCATTGTAAATATTTGATATAATATGGATCTTCCTCAGTAGATTGATCCCGTTGTACTTTGAGATAATCTTTTATTCTGGATTTATTTTGCTTTTTTAGAGTTTATGCACTTTCCTGCGCACATAATAGTATTATACTATTAATGGTATTCCAAAGAAAGTAAAAGACTTAAGTGTGAATGAAATAAAAAATACAAACTTAAGTCTTCTGCTTATAGCTAAATCTTTTTGCAACAAGAAAGAAATCAAAGTAAAATCAACTTTGGAGATACACAACAGCAGACGACACATAATTTACCCTAAATAAACGATAATGATTCTTGTTC
>CAJNOQ010009548.1:0-10186 GCA_905250885.1 Didymodactylos carnosus
ATAACTGATTGTTTTATTATCATTGTCCAAATCATCATATATTCTAACATCACAAGATTCAAGTGAAGGTAAATATTCAAATAATATTAATAAGTGTTGATATGATTTTAAAGTCAATCTAATATTTGTTATGGATAAACATGAATGATAATGATCACTCTCTTGTAGAGATAAACATGAATGGGTAATTGATAGGGTTTCAAGTTTCGAATCATTATTATCCACATGAAGTAATATGGAAAAAATTCTCTTTGATAAATCCTCACTATACATCGTTTCTTTTCTCGTAAAATAAGTGATTTTTAACGATAGTAAGAATGTTTGAAATTGATTTAGGTTAGTTGATAAAGAGCAACGTGACATATTAAAGATGTGAAAACAGAAAAAACATATATAAAAGCAATGCGTAAAGTTGAATAAGTTGAAATGATAACTTATTCAGAATAAGTGCACAAAGAGCGAGTTAAGCGGTGTGAATAGAGCAGCGTTCCCGATTAGGGGAGGGGGCAGAGAGTCTGGAACTTTCTGCGAAATTTTTATAGTTTAGTTCAGTAGAAAATTCCTGCACTTGCTGGAAAAGAATCAAAACAGATATACTTTTTATCAAATTTCTCGCACAAAATCGATGTACTTTCTGCCAAATCTCTCACAGAAAGGTGATGTACTTTCTGCTGTTATGTGTAAGAATTTATAAAAACAAAAATTATAGACTTTCTGCCAAATTTTTTGCTCCCGCCACTCCTGAAAACACTCGAGAACCCTGGAATAGAGAAAAGAAGTTTTACGTAAATGAGGATATCTCTGAAACAGATCGGTAGCCAGGATTTTACTAAAGGGGGGTGCACTATAGATGTATATCGATATGCCGGTTTTCTTGCATTTTGTTTTTTAGTTGATATCGGTACCTGATTCCAGTATAGCCATCTTTGCGACAGTGACTGACCAAGAAAGGCTGCAAAAGGATCTTCACACCAGTTTCCATCAATGAAAAAAATGTAGATATCTCTTGCCACAACTCATTTAAGCAACCGAAGTAACTTTTTAGGGATTGATAAAATATTCTGTGGTTCTCGTTCACGCTATTTCTTAGAGGCTATCTTAAATAGAAATTTTTACTTATGGGGTAAGCCCGAGCACAACGGGCACCCTCCCTGGCTACGGGCCTGCTCTGAAGAGGTGCGTTCTCTCTGACTAAAAGCATAAAATTAAAACTCCTAACGACAGAAGTTTGGTGAAAACAATCTTTAAACATTCCAAGAGTGACCTATTCATTAGTTTTCTCTAAAACATTGCGAGTATTTTGCACCTAGTTTTCATATGACTGCTTTCCAAATGCAAAATTCCTTCAACTACACATAAATTGTAGTAAAAATAAAACCGACACATTTTCAACTTTTCATTATTGCATTATCTTTTCGTTTCAAAAATCTATATTTAGTATAAAGTAAGTGTTGGATAAATAAACCTGAATTAAAGTTCATCTCAATTTGAAGCAATTATTGTATACAAAATATAGGCAATTTATCTTATGGATGGTTTTGTAAAACCAAAAATGTTATTCTTTTATTTTGACCAAATGTTGAAAATAAAACTGAACATTTGAATGCAGTTACATAGGCTCTAATATATATTTGATTGAAAATGACATAATTTGCTTTTATTTTTTTATAGTCAGTGTCCAAATTTGTACAAAAATATCTACAAAATACAAATATGTGTTACGTATAATCCAGTAAAAGGTATATAGCATCGTTTTTTCGATTTATCTGTATATTCATCTAAACACATCTACTTTTCTCAATTTAGCTATATTTGGGTTTAAAGGTACTGATAGTTTTGGTAAAATAGCATTTCCAGCTGTTCAAGCAGCCTCGGCTATAAGTACATCATTTCCATTTATATTTGATTCAGAATACACAACACAACCTTTAGGGAAGCCGTCAAAATTCGCATCAGTGAATAAATTCACCGGTAATTTGATTGGAGAGAAAATTGAGAACAGAATTATTCAGCATGTCTGGAAAAAAGAATATGAAACTATCGTATAACAGAATGAATATATATGTATATATTCTTTTCTGTACTATACTTGATGATGATTTATTGCGAATAGAAATGCTCGGGCCCGATGTCCGCTTGCACTGCAGTATACAAAAATGTAAAAATTGATAAAATGATTAACAGATTTTTGCTTTGACAATAAAAGAAAAAGAAAAATTTATTTTTTTTTATTTTTTGTACAGGAAAAACATTTATTTTAGTTCAAATCACAACTCTAAAAGTTTACATACAATGGTTTTTATCGGGTTTAAACGCGGGAGTAAACGATTCAATTCGCGTTTTCGCTCATGCAAGAGGTAAAAATTAACAATATGAACAATAAGTTTATTATATAAAACAGCATAAGTGATGAAAGATGAGGCGAGCTTTAGAGTATATATTTTTCGCATTTCACACGAAGAGAGAGTGTGAAGCTCGTGGGTAGGGTACCAAGGGGGAAGACGGTAACAAATTTTAAGCGCGGTATTTTGAACACGTCGAAGTTTCGTCCACCTGGACTCGGAAATACACAAAAGAGTAGGAGGAGAGTACGTTAGAAGAGAACGAACAAATGTATTGTACACAAAAACCGCCGTGTGGGGGTAAAGCCCCCAACGTCTGCCACAAACACTCTTCAACGCACCGAGTCTCTTTCGAGCACGTAAACAAACATCTTCAATATGAGAAGAGAAAGATAAACAGTGATCCAATGTGAAGCCTAAATACTTAAAAACTTTTACCTGCTCTAACACATGGTTATTCATATACAACGATAAAACTGCGTTTCGAGCAGCTGGACATTTTGTAAAAAACATGCATACAGTTTTTGAGTAGGTGATCTGAAGGCGCCAGTGTTTACAAAAATCATATAGTTTATCACAAAAAATTTGTAACAATCTTTCACCTTGTTTGTTGTTAAAACACGAACAAAAACCGGCAATATCGTCTGCATAAAGGGAAATACGTACACCGGTAGAAGAACAGAGAGAAAGAAGGTCGTGTATGAAGAAGTTAAATAGAAGAGGAGAAAGAATTGCACCTTGATATGTTCCATATAGGCAGTCGTACAGTTTTGAAGATGTGTTCGATACTTGCACGAAATATTTTCTGTCTTTAAAATAAGAATGTAATATCTTAAAACGACGGTCAGGGCACTTTTTACTTTTTAGTTTGAACAGGAGGGCGTTTCGCCACACCTTATCGAAAGCCTTTTCGAAATCAGTGAAAATCCCTGCCGTTCATTGACTTTTATTAAAGGACGATTGAGTTTGTTGAATTAGATTTAAGATTTAGTCAACTGTACAACGAGCTTTTCGGAATCCACTCTGTTCTAAAGGGATTAAGTTGTTATGTGTTAGCCATGATGCTAATCTTAGTGAAATTAAGCGCTAAAATAATTTTAAGAGATTACAAAGAAGACTTATTGACTGGTAGCTATTTGGATCAGTTTTTATTTTATCCTTCTTTAATATCATTTTAATTTTTTTCCAGACACCGGGG
This sequence comes from Didymodactylos carnosus, assembly GCA_905250885.1. NCBI lineage: Eukaryota > Metazoa > Rotifera > Eurotatoria > Philodinida > Philodinidae > Didymodactylos > Didymodactylos carnosus. The sequence goes on from CAJNOQ010009548.1 coordinate 3,541, forward strand.
AAAGTGCCAGAAACCCAGAGTAAGTTAAAAAGAGAACACAGAATAGGCTGAAAGATGAGAGGAAAGTGTTTAAAAGCGATAGCTGGTATGTTGTCATTTCCGGAGGAGAGTTTAGATTTCGTCTGTTTCAACGCAGAAGAGATTTCGAAAATCGAAAATGGGGAGTCGAAATTAGAGAAGGAAGAAGAAACAAAGGAGTTATTGTTTCTTTATTTGCTCCTCCACATCGTCGAAAAAGGCTTTATCGTATTCGGCGGAAGGAAGAAAAGACTTTTGTAGCGAGTCACTGAGAGGATTTGCTTTCTCTGTGTTATCTAAGATTAGTTTGCCATCGGTATGTTTTAATTCGTATATTTCTGTTGATGATTTAAGATTTATGTATTTTCTTATACGTTTTCAGAAAGAAAGATCGTTTACATTATCAGTATTCGAACAGAATTTACGCCAGCTCAACTCTTTCACTAAAACCATCTCCTTTCGTATGATATTATCCAGCCGCCGAACAAGAACTTTATGTTCTAAAAATAGTCCTGTTTTTTTATACTTTCGAAAAAACTTTTCTTTTTTCACGTATTAAATCACGAATAAACGCCGGGATGGCTATACGGTATTTTGTTAAATTTTTTGAAGTACTATACTTGACTTGATGTTTTTTCTCTTTCTATGCACAATATAGAGAGAGATATAAAGCAAGAAAATTTTATCGTTTTATCCAAAAAGAAACATTCCCTTCGCTATGAAATTAGTGATTATTCTAGCAACTTCCGAGATTAAAAAGTTAACAAATTTGAAAGTACCACTCTCCAGTTTTTCTGCCGGTTTGTAGTACACAACTTATACTCTATAACATACTATTGTTTAGAAGAAGGTACCGTTTAGTTTTTGAGTTATGAGAATATAACTCACAATATCACAGCTGAACGTACGAAAAAGTACGTATCTACTCCAATATAACAACCAAATGAGTTTTCAGAAAGCATTCTGAACTGCCATGACTTTCCGGCTTTCTCTTCGGGCCATAGTAGTTAGAGATAATGTATGTAAAACAGAAATAAAAATGGTTAAAAGGCTTATATTATCTTTGCAGTATCTTCTTGAAACAGAGCTATTGATAATCAATGAATAAGAGTATCAAATGAGAAACAATAACTACTCATCCATTACCCTTATGTTCATCGTTGTATAACGAAACATTCATAATCCACGCAATAGTTCAGCTGAATGAAACTTTGATATTTTCTTCTTTCTATATATACTATAGAGACACTGATATAGCAGAAATGGAGAAAATATCAAATTTTCTACTTTCCTCAAATATTCATGTTCTACATATTCAAGGAAGAGACTGCTAACTCGAAACTTATTTCGTATTCTGCTAATTTCGCGAGTTCAAATGGCACAAATTAGACAAGTTGCATTCCTATTTGTTCTAGTAGTTTAAAGTACACGAGTTGTACACGGTACTGATGTATTTTTTAGAAAAGGATCCCGTTTAGTTTGTGAGGTATATCGCTAATTATCGTATTAAAAAGCAAGTTTTTTGCGATGATAAGACAAACGGGAATATTATTCGAAATATAAATTATTCATCAGGTGTTCACCTTTTATATATTTGAGGAAGAAAGTGCTCACTCTACACTTATTCTACCATCCTGCAAAGTATTATGAGAAAAATCGAATGAACGACGTTCGATCTGAAATTTTGTCCGACACTTGGAAAGGTGGCCTTGTAAATAGTTATATTTCTCCTGAACGATATTTCGAACAATATTCCCGTTTGTCTTATCATCGCAAAAAACTTGCTTTTTAATACGATAATTAGCAATATTCACAGCGATATACCTCACAAACTAAACGGGATCCTTTTCTAAAAAATACATCAGTACCGTGTACAACGCGTGTACTTTAAACTACTAGAACAAATAGGAATGCAACTCGTCTAATTTGTGCCATTTGAACTCGCGAAATTAGCAGGATACGAAATAAGTTTCGAGTGAGCACTCTCTTCCTTGTACATGTAAAACATGAACATTTGATGAAAATAAAAAATTGGTTCTTTTCTTATTTTATTCTTTGCAGAAAAATAGAATAGTTTCTCTTATAGAAAAGTCCAAATAGTATCAGAGTAGAATAAACTGTAAAAGAAAACTATGCGTTTTTGATCGGTTGATAGAAGAATAACCTGTTGAAACAGAGCGGTTTGTTGCCTTTGAAAAAGTGAGGTGAGAGTGAGAGGACACCTCTCCAAAATATATCAGTGTTATAAGTCAAAGTTTCATTTATTCAAACTGAGCGTAAAAGCGATCACTTATAACAGACTTATATATTTCGAAAAAATTTTGTCTGAATTTTGCATGAAAACATAATCCAGTTATACTTATCTTATACCTCATCATTTTCTTCGAAATTAACAAATTACACGCAGTGTAGATATTTTAAATACAATATTTTGTAATTTGTATATTTTATATCATCTGTTTACATTTTTACCTATTTGGCTATAAATAATTTTCACAGGAAAATAGCCATCTTTTTTTATTCTCTTCGATCAGACAATTTTTAATGCTGATTCTTTTTTCGTATATGAGCACACAGAGCGTTTTTTCTTTGAGGAACAAAGTAAGAAAAAGACTGAATTAGGAAATGTGCCCAAGCTCTAAATTAATTCTGTATTCTGCTCACTTCGCTAAGAACAATTCCATCAATCAGTTTGTCCATCATATTTAATCTATAAAATGCCTTGCTTGCTTAAATTATTCAGTCTTCAATTTAGTATATAAAGCAGAACGTATTATACTGCTAAGATCGCCCTCATTTCAAATGCTAAAGTCAAAATACGTTTTTTCATTCGATTACTGAGACTTTCAGCTACACAATGGTGAAAGACTTTTTGGAAAAAGTTCAAAAATAAGGTGAGAATAATGAAATTACTCCGCTGGTCCAGTATGTCTGTTCTTATTTAAAAGTAATTGCTGTATGGAAAGAAGTTTTATTTTCGCTTCTATTTGGAATGATGATTCATCGAAGACATCGAAAAAGAGAGAACTATAGATAAAATGTTCTTTTCATTTTCTCGCATATATCATGCCTCAGATATATCTCGCATGCAGAGTTCTGTATGTCACATAAGAAAAAGCGCTAAATGGTAGAGCTCTATTAGGATTTTCTCGTTTAACTATTTTCTCGTCGAACTATTTTTGAAAATTCGTTAACCATTGTGTAGATGAAAATCTCAGTAATCGAATGGAAAAAAGACTTTACAAGCAATTTAGTATATAAAGAAGAATGTATTATACTGCTAAGATCTGCCTCATTTCAAATAATAAACTGTATCCTTTTTTTATTCGATTACTGAGACTCTCAGCTACACAATGGTGAAAGAATTTTTGGAAAAAGTTCAAAAATAAGGTGAGGATAATGAAATTAGAGTTTTCTCTTTTAGTGTGTCTTGATCTCTTATTGATGTCTCACATACGTCAGACATAAGGATACATACAGAAAGGAAAGCATAAAGAAGAAGACGAAAAGAAAGAAGATTAGAGCTCTATCATTTAGCGTAAAATCTTTATCTTTTTCTTGATGTCACATGCAGATATCTGTATGTCAGACATAAGGACACATACAAAAAGGAAAGCATAATCTGCATGCGACATCAAGAAAAACATAAAAATACGCTAAATGGTAGAGCTCTATTAGAGTTTCTCTTTTAGCGTATCTTTATCTTTTTCTTGATGTCGCATGCAGATTATGCTTTCCTTTTTGTATGTGTCTTCCAGGGCTCGAAACAGGCCGACACTTTTGAGGCCTGGACTGCCTGCGTCAGGCCTGTAATGTTTAGATCTGCCTAGGCCTGTCAATATATTTCCTGGGCCTTGCCAGTCTGCCTGCCATTACTCTCAGTCTAACCTAGTCTGGTCTGTAGAAGCCTGGTAATTTTTTTAATAAATAAAATGTACAAATAATAGTAACATAAGATGAAAAGAAGAGTGACAGATAACTAAACAATATATCTAAGTAAAAAAATTTGGTTTTTGTTCAAGTCTTTTCTGAATTGATCTGACTAACAAGATGTGTTCAACCGTGGCAGGATTTAGTTTAATGTGTAGTGCGTGATCAACAGCTCAAGCTCTCTCATCCTAAGCGAGAATTCGATGATCTATGAAGAATATTTTCCTGAGCTATCATTCTGCTGAAGAGTTGATGGATGGGTACAGATATTTTCAAAGAAAACGTTTTTTTCGAACAATCATTTTTAATGTACATCTGACCTGATATAGTTCGGGCTGATGATGATCACTGGGAGTCTGAAATTCAAAATGGCACATGAATACCAAAAACTTGTTTCAACTGAGGCGTGCTCCCTGATGAAAACTTGTTAAGTGGCTAATTTAACTAACGATCAAACATTCTGAACCATCAGGTTTAAGATGAATTGGATCCTTCTAGAAGGGAGCATGAAGTCAACAGTGTTTCATCAGTTTAAACTCTATCAAAAGATTGACACCAACGTCAATTAGTTCTGCTTATTGAATTGAGTAACGCATGTCTACCGTCGCATCAGATAACATGGAAAATTCTTAACACATTCGCCGTGATTCAGTTTTCTTCCAAACACTCCGAGATATTCATTTAATCAACACCCTCACCCTCTGGAACAATGAAGACTGACGAAGTCAATTAGTTACTTTCAGAAAAGGATCAACGAATCTGTGGATGAGCGTTACTTGTTGTGCTTACAGCAAAAGAAAGAAACTGATTACAATGTATCGAGAAGAAAAAGAACACAGTCAGAATCAACTTTGCTTTGTTTTCTTTATATTGGTTCGTCATGCTGGCTTAGCAAAAACCTACAGCACTGGCACTAGTCGAAAAGGCGGGGATGTGCTGTAGGAAACGACTCATCGCAACACGTGGGAGAACGCAAAAGAAAAATATACTGACTCTTGCCATCCTCAGTTTTTGAATGTGTGAGACTATTCAAAACATAATGTGAGTAAATGTGTATCGCGTCTATTAGTTTTACAAAAGTAAATTTTTGGAATGAAGGAGAAGGAAAGATGCCCTGCAGCGATACAAGTGTTATCAAATATGGTAATAAATAGTCGTGCAGACGCAATGTATTGGGGATGGCAACAGTTAAAATACTTTCCTCTCGCGTTCTACCACGTAGTATGATGGACCGTCTCGTGCAATACATCCCAGCTTCTTCTGACTACGCCGCAATGCTGGCTTTTTTTTGCTACGGCAGAATGACGACGAACGAAGACAAAGGAAATAAAGCGATGCTGACTGTGTTCTTTTTCTCCCCTATAAATAACAACTAGTTTCTTGTTTCTGTTGCAAGCAAAACTATTTGCTTCTCGAGTGTGTGAGCGTGTTGCAATACTAAACAAGGGTAGGGTAAAACATAGTTTATTTTTAATTTGCTCTGCTGATTGCGTCGCTCAGCAGACTGAACAACATAATACTTCTGCATTTTTGTGAACTTTCTAGATCATATCTGTCGACGAGTACTCTGCGAATCTCAATAAAAGCCTCCCCCTGTCTCCATTGGCCACCCGTATCCCTGCCTTTTTTCTAGCCCATGGTTCTCCGATGCTCATCTGGCCAAAGCACTTGCTCAATGCCTCAGACTCTCGCATGTCGGATATGATGTGCATCTCAGGTCCCGATGGTGCTCATGCCAACTTTCTTAAAGCTCTCGGTCCCTTCCTTCTACAGCGCTACAAACCAAAAGCGATTCTCGTCGTCTCTGCTCATTAGAGAACAGAAGGACACATCGAGGTCATGAATAATGACGAGAAAAATAGACTCTTGTATGACTACTACAATTTTCCCGATGAACTCTACAAAGTAAGACTAAGCAAATTTCAGATAATGAGGGTCTGCTGCAGATATCCTCTTTACTCTTTTGAGATAGCGAACTAGGATTCACTTCACATGCGACATATTTTATGCTTTTACCGGATGCAGACGACACCTAGTACATAGACGCTCCTACTCGGACTCGCTTATCCTATGATCAATGTTCGATCTCAATCAAAACTGTTTCATCTCAACCAGTTTCAAAGCGCTAATTCAGCGTCAAAAACTGCATCTACGCATGTGCTTTTGAGTATTTTGAACCTTAACTGGATTCTTGGTTCAGTCGAAAATCCAAACCAGGAACTTTTGTCTGGAACAGACGTTCGAATTGTAGCAAGACAGTTGAATTGTCAAAGTATGTATTGTATCCTACATCGATCGAGGCTGAGGCAGTTCGTTCGATGTAATCCAGTCCGTTGTCAGCTAGGAAACAGGAAGTTTCAAACTGGTTTCTCTCCTAGGAACTCCGATCAAAAAAGCTCACTGGCTAGTTGAGAATGTTTCTTCACAGCCTCTTCCCACTCCAACGGGGAAAGAGAAAAGAAAGGACCAGAAGGATGAGCTACAATGAAATCACTGGCCATTCTACTCCTGCCTCTGCCCTTGGAAATGAAGGGAGCATCTTCTCCTATGAATCATCTCTTGTTGCTAACTTCCCCCGATTTGTATGTCGACTCATCATGAACTAGAAATATCAATGTTTGGAACGAATTAGCAACAAATAAGTCCCACTGATTCCTTTGAAAACCGAAATCTGAAAATTGGTTTTTACTTTTTGTTT
>CAJNOQ010009549.1:0-10186 GCA_905250885.1 Didymodactylos carnosus
TAATATATGCGGAATTTCACGGTGAGTTCGACAGCTAGCTTCTGTGGTCAATGTGCATCATAACCATGCAAAAATATAATCATGGAAGTTTATAGTGAAAAAAACAGTAGGTGAAACATAATAGAATGTGAATGATGTTAATGTTACCTGAGAATGAATCAGCATCCCAACTGTTTTTTTTCAACCGAGTTCAATTATCCAATATTGACAGTAGACTTTGATGTTCTCTAGAGTACGCTGACCAAGTCTCTGAAGTTCCAAACATGCTTTGCTATAAGACAACCCAAATAGAACGATGAGTACGATAGTCCAATCATCGGCAAAAAAACTCTCGGATTGTTGATCGACCTGGAGCTCTTTTAAAATCAGCAATATATGGAATATAAATAATTGGAGAAATAACACTGCCTTGAGTCACATCCCATTCAATATCAAATTTTACGGATTCTAGTCCGGCAAATACAATATAGCCTGATCGTTCCCTTAACCAATTTCTTAACCATAAGTGCTATGGCAAGCCTAATCGGAATACTTTAACGAGCAAGCCCATATGCCATGTCCGACCGAAAGCACTTACAAAATCAATACAAAGAATCAATTCAGGCCTGTTGGATGCTTTTGAAATGCGTGCTTCTTCCGGAAGAAAACCAGACTGATTCTCGGGAATGATTTTTGATCGAATCATCCATCCTGTGAGATGCCAGTGAATAATTCTTTCATAGATTTTCCCGACAGCATTTAATATTGAGATAGGCCGTAGTTCGTTTGTTTTCGGATATGCACCTGTTTTAGAACGTACAATCATTCTGGCAATCTTGTCACGCTCAGTTACTGAGTTTGTTTCGAGAAGATGGTCAAAACAAACGGTTAAGTTTGAAATAAAGCCTGATGATAATTCTTTTAAAGAATGATTCGACGTGCCTGAAATATCTAATGCTCTTTTTGGTTTAATTTTCTTAATTTTTGAGACCTCACGATAGTTGGTTTTGGGTGGTCGTTTTCATATAATCTTACTGCCTGACAGAATTCAGCTTCGATCTGTTGTTGAGCTTCAGGTGTAAGCTGTTCCACTTGCAATCTAAAGTGCTGCTTGTAATGGTTATATAACTCATTGACTATTCCCTGTGGCTCGGTTTCTACCGTCGACTCCATATCAGTACCTTTAATTGGCTGTGAACTGATGGTGAAGTGGCGTGCGGTGAATTTCTAAAAGTAGTTAGCATCTTTTATCGAACATTTTCTTAGAAAATTCTCCCACTGAAATGCTAAATGCTCCTTTATCCAAAAACTGACGTACTGAGATTGGACTATATATCTCTCGAGATTTTCAGGATTATGTTTTTTGTAATACCGATTTCTTAATTTATAGAGAACAATATTTAGACTACCATAAATGTAAACCGTCTTCTGGAGAAAGAAAAAAGATCAATAAGGATCTGAATATATTTCTGAACGATTCTTGATCATAAACTATCGATATTCTGTAGGTTTCATTATCCGCAGAAGTGTATGATATTTTAAAAAGAATATCCGAGTTAGGATGGGCAGACGGAAAAACCTAGTTGTCTCGACGATCCCTAAGGAAAAAACTTTTTTTCTTCTAGTCAGGTCTCGATCCTGCGTCCTGACCACAACTGCATATTCATACTCAACACATTCATTTCACCTATGAAAGTGAGAAACTCGCATACCAATCCCACAAAATCGTAAAAGATCATAAACGGATTATATCACACGGACAGCAGAATTGATTTTCTTACAATCACAAAATACAGAATACTCTTTCGATCGTCCAAGACATCAAAAAGCATCTCACTAAATATCTTTCAAGGATATGAAAAACATGTATCTTTTGTCTTCTTTGTGCGTTACTATTAAGTAAATATTCATTGAGAAAAAGCATATGCTTTAGTTTGACACTGATAGTTTGTTGGAAGTATCAAAAGTGCATTTTTGTTTCATATTGTATTTTCAGGGTCTTCTACGGCATATCTTTACATAAAAAAAGAAACAAAATCTACAAGCTCATTTAACCACCGACTAAAACTGTCATATTGGTGACCGATATATCCGATTCATATTACACCAGATATTAGTGAAACAGACGAGATATTAGTTAAATGTAGGAGATACTGGTAGATATGCACCAGTTCCAGTTAACTGGAACTGTCAGGAACTGTTGTAGAAAAAAATTCGAGATGGATTCGAAAGAAATTTTAAATTCTATTGAATGCAGGTAAAAACTCAAAAGTCCCTTAATTCGCACGTTTTTTGAAGCCGAAATTTATGGACCGCAAGTAATCGATTATGGAACTCATCAAGGGACTGTTCTTGTGATTCATATAACTCACTGACAGTCTCTATGAAGCCTTATGAATTTCCACTGGTTTTTCAACCTTTTACGCATCTCTAAGTATACTGTTCAGATACTGTACAGTCTGCCAGCCATTGATCTGAAAAACGCTTAGAACGCGAGATATAAATTTGCCATACAAGGAGAGAAAAACTTTAAATTTAAAAGACTCCGTTAGGTGAAAAACTTTTGCCTTTTAAAATGTAATCAATGACTAAAATACAAGATCTTGAAATACACAGCTTCTCAACTTAGACTTCTATGCATTCTGCCCTTCTCTGAGATAATGTCTGTAGGTAGCGTATGTTTCTATAATTGCAACTACAATAATGGCGGAGAACAATGGAAAAAAATAGAAATAAAGAAACAAAAGTGGAGTCATTTAGATTGTAACTGTCTGTAAACTGTAGTAGAGCAGCGACAGTTCGAATGGATAATATAAATAGGCTACCAAAATTTAGCTCTTACGCTATTGCAGACGTTGCGATTCTCCTTATGGGTAATCTCTCCGACAAGATAAAGTTTTCGTTGCGCGAATCCAACTGCATTGTCTCGAAGCTATTCGCTCCGATTTAAGGCTAATTAAAGATGTAAATTTAACTCGGAACTCAATCGAATCAAATTGGACTTTAGAAAAATTTAGAATGTGTATTTTTTGTTTTTTCTTGTGAGTAAACTGATAATGCTTCACTATGCAGGAAGGAATAGTTCGGTTCTTCTGTGTGAAATAAAACTAGCAAATGTGCCAGTATTCATAGTTAATTTGTGCTGTCCTCATTGGCACGATTGAACCCCTTCCTCCACTTGCAACGAAAAAAACCGAAACATACGGATAAGCTGTTGTGAAGTTTTATTTTGTTGCAGTCTAAAGCTGATGCTTTTAGACCAACAAATTTATTAATAAAGAAAACATATGAACTGGAAGAATGAAACTTAAAAGAGGTATGAATTGGGTTCTGAAAAAACAATAAAACAAGATTATCAGGCATGAGTGCTTGCACGTTTCTGTAATAGTGTAATAACAAATTCTATCTCGTGAACACATTCCGGTAGAAAAACTGAATTTTGCTCGCACAAAAGATTGTCTTTTAAACAAAAAAGAAAACGTATATTAAGACAGCGTCGTTCATTTCTTGGTACTTTCAGCGAATAAATAATATTGCCTGTGATCTTTTTTATTTACCTTTTTATGTTTTAGATTACTGTCATATCGAATCGTCATTTATTTCATTCGACAGTTTTACGATTCTATATAAAAGGTGATAAACCAAAATTGTTTTCGTTCTTTTACATTTATATGTCTACAACAGCGGCAGTAGCAAATAAATTTATCAAATTATTAATGAACAAAAACACGATTGATATTTCGTTAAAAAAATATGCAATTAGATTGACATTATATTGAGTTAGAGGGAAGTGAGAACGAAGAAATGTCCTCATTCTAATAAAAAGAGGGTGTTCATTATTTCACGTTGAAACTTTTAAAGAAACGTTTTATTAGAAACTGCACATAAAGTTCTATGAGAAAATCTCTTTTTCAAATATTTTTGGCACAAACGGAATTTCTTGAAAAGGAGCATTTGAAAAATGAAGGTTTATAAGAACTGGGGTTTCCAATTTCGATTAACATGATCTCATTTGCCTAAATATTTGAAGTTTCTATCTTGCGGAGACAATTAAATATGTGAAAAATAAGCGAAAACACTTTTCTCAAGGCTTCAAAATAGCTCGAAAGCTGCAGAACTAGGCACCTTTCTCCATCAAAACTTTATTTAAGCGAAAAGATCATATTCGGAATCAACGTAAAAAGCTTAGCAAGAAAACGTGTCTTTTGTTATTGTAGGCGTCAAACGTTTTTGACGAATTTCGGAAACGTTCAAGGTTTTGATCCAGTTTTTGACGGCTAAAAGTTGACACGTATTGAACCGAAAACAGCTAAACTATAGGTTTTCGACTACGCCGTTTACGCTGATGGTATTAAAAAACAGAAACAGTGCTATTAAAATTTAGTAAGCATTGTCTGAAGGCGAAATTTCAGAAAAGCTATATTTAACCTCAAAAAGGCTTTAAAAGTCCGATCATCGTAAAGAGCGTTGTTGAAAACCTATGAACTGATGTATTTCGCCTGCAGTGGTGTCAAATTTTATCGTTCAAAACTGGCTCGAAGCTATGGCCATTTCCGAAGTTCGGCAAAAACGTTTGACATCCTAGGATAGTAAAAACACTTTTCTCTACAGTGTGCAATTTTGCTAGGCATGCAGACATCAATTCTAGAAGTAGACAAAAACTATTTATACCAGTTTTCCATAGGTTTTTGATGATGCTCTTCTCAATGGCATGGTTCTTGAATAACGAAACAGTTTTCTAGAGGGTTTTTCAGAGATCCGACCTCTGGAAAATCCTCTACAAAACTATTTCTTTACTCAGAATCATTCCGCTGGAACGACCATCGTCGGAAACCGATAGAAAAGCTTATCAGCGCAGACCTTGGGTCTAAAGTGTAATTCCTCCAATCAAACGTGAAGGACTAAAGTGGGGCTGTATGAAATCTATGCCGCGAGTGTGTACGTTTACATCAATTTGTTTTAATCGGATTAAGACGTATGCCTGGGAGTACACTAATGTATACTTGGTCATCATTTCACTTGCAACACGAAAACTACAAGGATTTTTGGAAAGCCTATAATTCGGGCTCGAAACATTTATGCTATTTTATGCTAACTGTATAGATGCATTGGATGGCGAAGAACATTCCCTGAAAGTTTCGTTTAATATGGACTTGCGCTAAAGTGCGAGCACTCACTATGCTGAAGACACCTTCGAAAAAAACGCTTAGTTAAGAAAGAACGGTAACTGCTTTCGTTAGGAAAGACTTTCAGACAAAATTCTTTTTAGCAATTGATACAGACTTTGCCACAGTTTCAGAATATGTCTTTGTTTTTCTAAACGGTTGCCCAGATTTTGCACATAATCCAGTTTTCCAATAGTACCATTGTTTTCGGTCTAATTTTGTTTAGCAATTTACTGACTAAGTTTCGCACTTAGAAAACACCTGCCAATAGCAAAAAGATAGAGCGTTTGTCGAAGTATATGCCACGCTATTCAAATCTCACTTTCGTTTTTTCCCTAATGTCTGCTTGGTTGCGCACTGTGTTCTGATTCAGTTTTTCGTGATGATTACCCATATTACCTTTCTCTTCGATTTGAGTAATAATAATTCCATGGACAAAAGCGCAAGAAACTGACATCGTCTTGCTCTGAAAGTCTGGGCCAGTTGCAGGGGTTTCCAGGTAAAACGTTTTGCTCAGTTTGCACAGAATTCTGTTCTTTACAGAATCTATGCTTCGAAATCGCTCATGTAACGGAAATTCAGGCAGTGAAAAGCGGCTTTTACTCGAGAAATTTAGGTTTGAAAGGCTTTCATTTTTTAAATGATTCTTCTCTTTCTCGAAACGCCAGTTTATGTCGACAGAATTTCAATAGGTATTCTTCTTCTTCAGCTTATGAAGTTTGTAATGAGAGATCTAATAGGTCTCCTTTTGTATAGATGTTCACGTTATAAAGTCGATTTTTTTATAAGCTCAATTTGCACTTTAAATTATGAAAATATAGTTAACAATGTAGGTCAGTTTTTACATAGTTAAGCGCGAATCTTTTCTCCTCCAGCCATTTCTTTACTTCAGCATATCCTTTTTTTCTTCTTTATTTTGTATTTTTTCAGAAGTTCCACAGTTGTACAGATTATTGATGATTATTGCAGGAGTATATTTCAATTTGTTACCTTATCTAGGTAACGTGAAAAATCGATTCGTACTCTTAGGATGGGTATGGAGTGTCATAACCATCGTTCAATATTTCGTAACAATCGATAATGTTAATCTAATTCTTACATTTGTTATAACGCTGATACCAGAAATTTATGTCTTCATTTTGTCTGTTTCATGGTTATGGAAGGCGATTATGAAATTAAAACAGAAACAGGTTAGTCGAATTAAAGTGGAAAGAGAAGAGCGAGAGACCCATAATACGATAACAAAGGAATTGATGTGAATGAAATTAGACAGAAAGTAATGCTTTGAGCGTTATTCCCATCACTAGAAGTGAGAGTCTCAAAAATTTAATGTCTGTTTGTTTGTTTGTGAACCTAGGGCGTTTTTAGGCAAGATTGTGTGTCCTCGATAAGGACAGTAAGGGCACGTCTCTCCAATGCTGCCAATTTGCAATTTAAGGTTCTTTTCATTCAATTTTAGACTTTTGTTGACGATAGTCCGTCAACAGATGCGCATATTGGATGTTATACGATTTTGTATTCGCCACAAACTGATCATATTGTAACGCCGATGGTCGAATTGGTTTCTGTATCAATACCAGTATTAGATGAAAAGTGCGTTATATTGCCTTTGGACGAAGTAGACAGTGGCTTTTCTCAAACATCTATCTTATACAAAAAGAATTTATAAGTTCATACCAATGACTCACCTATCTGTTTGCGTTATTAAGTAACTCATCAAATAGCCGCAAAAATTGCCTGTATTTTATTTTTCATACTACAAATCATATCATATTCATATTTTTTGATAGAAATCTCAAAGATTTGCATATACCAAATCATTTTGAGTCATTACAGATGTAGAGCAAACATTTCCCTACAAAATGAGACGTCGGCCAGCTATTTCACAATAGCTAGAAGTTGTCTGACAGATTTCGAGTTTTTCATGAATAAGAAAAAAGTTTTTCAAGTTCTGACATGAGTAGCTAGCATTAAGTCATATGCAGTTTTTAAGCACAAAACTAAAAAGGTTCATTTGTGCAAAATAGGAGAGAAATGTCTTTTTTCCATAAGATTGGGGAAATTCAAAATTCGGGCACATTTTATTTTTTCTATTTCTATACATGGTTTGATAGAACTCGACGAGCTGGATCCGAATATGCGTTTCAATTTTCAGAAAAATTTTTTAGTGGGTCAAAAATAAAAAAAATAAGAGAAATCAAAATTACCAAAAAACCGTCTAATTTTCAAAAATTTTGCAAATAACTTCTGACCAAAGAGTCAGGAATCTTTGCAAATTTTTTATTCGTAATCTGCGTGAAAAACTCAATAAGAAAAACGTTGTTTAAACAAAATCGCCGTTCATTTTATGTTTGAGATGGGAGCTTTTTGTTATTAGAGTGAAAATTCCGCTTCCATCCGCGCCAAAAGAATCAACTTTTTTCATAAGCGATAGAGTGCCAATATTTTTACATGGTTGTGGGGTTGTGTTTTGAGGGAAATTCCCTTTCATTCCTCACATAGTGCAGTTTCTCTGGACCCTCCTCTATTTGCCTATGATGGGGCGCCTGATTTGCCAATAACTCAGCCAGTTTTCATTTCAAATACAATGAAAATTTGGATTTATGGGTAAAAAGTGATGGCAAATCCGATAAAACCGGTTAAAGATTCCACAAAAATATCGTTAAGGGATTTTCTAGAGACCTGATCTCCAGAAAACCTTTCAAAAAAATCGTCGTTCATTTTATGTTTGATTAATGGTCATTTCGCCTCATTAACGGTTTTTCGTGGAATATTTAACAGGATCTAACGGATTCGTCATTACTTTGTACCCATAAAGGTAAGCCACAAAATGTTTTTTGAATTTTCTCTAGTAGCTATAAATTTTCTTCTTCTGTTACTACTTTTACTACTAATATTGCCCCTGCTAATCAACTAAATGCCACACAAAGTAAACTAAGTTCTTTTTCTGCTTCAGTAACGGACGTTAGTAATATGATAAAACAGTTAAAACACAAGCAATCGGCAGAATTAGATGGAATTCATGTAAAATTTTTGAAATTGTATGACTATGTTGCATCTACGCAACTTCATCTTTTTCAATTTTACATTCAGGAGGGAATTTTTTCCAAAATATGGAAAACAGCTTTAATTAGGGCGATTCATAAAAAAGGAGCTCGGACACAGTGTACTAATTATCGTCTAATTTCATTATTATCGAACATTAGTAAAGTCTTTGAATTGTTAGTACATAATTCACTATTAAGTTACTTGACTAAAACGTGTTTTCTCTCGCATGTTGTTTGGCTTTCGACCTAATTCATCGACTGTTGATGCTTTATTGCATGTCACTATAGAATTAGCGAAGCTTTTAGAAAGTAAACAATCAGCGGTTGGCGTTGCTTTTGATTTTGTGAAGGCGTTCGACCAGGTAAATCATACTATATTGTTAGAGAAGATTGCTAGAACAGGTGTATGTGATTCTTTACTTGCATAGTTTAAATGTGACTTAACTAACAGGCAGCAAACAGTAGTCGTAAATAATCAAAAATCTAACGTTGTGCACGTAACTTCTGGAGTACCCCAAGGTAGTATCTTGGGGCCTCTTTTGTTCTTGGATTTGACCAACGACGTTAGTCAGATGTTTCCACTTAGTATCACCGCATCACTCTTCGCGGATGATGTGTTTAGTCTTATACCACTTCAAAACTTTCTTGATTTAATGTCAAATTGGTGCACGAAGAACGATATTAAATTAAACAGTGATATTCTATTGTTTAAACAGAGAGCCTTCTATTGTTCTCTCTGACGGCGTGTAGAAAGTAACTTTCAAAGATTTGCACTACATTTCACTATGTGGCAACCAAGTTGATCACAACAATGCTTCTTGGCAATGATTGCATTCATGTGAAAATTCGGTTACAGAATGCGAGTAACATTATTTTTCATTCGCCACAACATTTTCAATCAAAATTGTTATTCATTTCCACTACACTGCTTAACTTATCCGATCACACCACCAAAGTTCTTCTTATCAATGCCAAATCATCGTTATAATTATAATTAAACAATCATGAAAATATATACATTGATCTAAAGTCCTATTTAAAGCATAAATAAATTCAACTTTCTCTTAACTCTTATAATATTAAAATGCCATTCACGGACCCAACGAATAATCCATGTGTATCTGAATAAAATTATTATTACATTTATACCTCAAGCATACAAAATTATAAAATACAAATTTCTTTATTACTCTTTAAACCGCCCATGATCCAAATTTTTCCTTACTCCTTTGTATAAAATGAACAAGGTCTCTAATCTTGCTCATCTAAAATAATACAATAAAATAAACTAAATTTCATCTAGTCTGAAAAGACAACTACAATATTAGGTGCTGTCAACTCCGTAATTCTTAAGGGCTACCGATGTTTGGGTTTGAAAGGATGTAATTTATACATCAAAAGCATCCTACAAGAAAGATACGAAAATGAAGAGAATTATTTAGAAAAGTGCATGTCATCAGTGCGATCTTCCTTAGCATTTATACGTATTACGTTAGAGTTCTTTCGCATCTCTCTCTTTATGCCGTTATGCTTTTTTTTCTCAAAACAAAACAAACTTTGTCCTGTCAAACCGCCAAACTCTGAATTCAACTTAAAAATCTGTCAAAATTTCAGAATCCACTGAAGAAATGATTTAGTGAATAAATTCGAATCTGCCCTTACTTTTTAGCCAGCATGTTTTAGTGATGAAATTAACTTCAAAATGCCAATAGAAAACCAGGGTTTTTGGAAAAACTCGTAACTCTGGAAGGGAAAAGAGTTGCATTTTTGTGCATGTCTTCTAGGTTGCCCATATATAGCCAAACAATTGCCAAACAAAATTTCAGCTTCGACGGACCTTCGGAAACTTTCGGAAACTCACTCTATTGAGTACAGATTTTGAGAAAACATTAAGCGCCGAAAAAAGATAATTTCACTCACGCAGGAAAGAGACGCAAACTGAGACCTTTTTTTACCAGTGGATAGCCCAAACCATTAGCTTTCAGAATATTTATC